>JAADYF010000776.1:0-13829 GCA_023338175.1 Phytopythium delawarense | reverse complement strand
CTATTCAACAAGGGATCCCGTACTCGGTGCGCGTGTCTGTGTTGAATTCGGTTGGATTGGGAGTTCCGCGTCTGGCGACAGTAATTTGCCACGACCCTCCGTGTGCAAACGATGAGCTTCTCGCACCGGCTGGCCCACCAAAGGCTCCTCGCAACGTCCAGGTTGCCAGCAACCGCGCAGACCACGCAGCACTGAATGTGAAATGGAAAGCATCAAGCTCCGATGGCGGATCAAGTGTGGCAAAGTACTATATTGAGTACTCGACTACGTCTTTTGCCTCTGCCACAGTGTGCGCTGGATGTGTCATCGCTCTTGGCGCTACGAGAATGACGCTTGACTCAAGCATCGTGCTCACATCAAGCCAGATGATTATCCTAAGCGGTGGTGCAATGCCGACCGAATGCATCGTTGTTGTAGGAAGTGTTGAGACAGCGTGGAATACCGGTACGTCTACAATCATCTACAACGTCCAGGGAAACCACGGCTGCGAGCATTTCACTTCCGACGCAGTGAATGCAGACGCGCTTCATTCGATCAGTGGGACCGGTGGCTATGTTGTGGTACTTCCCAGCGACAGCCAAGTGGTGACAGCGAGCACAACCTCTGCATTTGATGTATGGTACGCGACCACGTTGCGCAGCTTGACACCTGGAACGTCATACGAGGTCCGGGTGCGCGCGCAAAATGCTGAGGGTATTGGTGCATTCACAATTGCAACAGCCATCTGTGAGGAAGGTATTGAATTGTGCACACCGACACTCTCTGTTAGTGGGACCGAGATCGTGACGAGGCAGTTGCCGAGCGCGCCGGTGCTGACGATGCCAGGGCAGCTAATTGTCGACCTCACTGCTAACGAAAACGGATTCACGAAAGATACGTTGACTGTATCGTTCAGCGACCCGAACGGGTGGAGCGGGCTCGAAGCTGTCGATCGGTACCGTGTCGAGTGGGATACCATGGCGGACTTTTCATCATCTGACAAGCAGTCGGCAGTTGTTGAACTGTCGTTGAAGTCGCCATCAGTCTGGTCATCCCTTCTGGTTTGTGCTTCCTGTGTGAACAGCCTGGCGAACAATGCGGTGACGGTAACAAACCCGAGTGCCAATGCAGCCCCAGCAGTGCGAGCTGGTGATACGGTGACGGTTGATGCAGGGGCAGCGTCTTGTCAATTCTCAGTCACAGTCGTTACTGTATCAGCGGCAACTTCGTCGCTGACAGTAGCACCAGGGCATCAGTGCGTGGGGTTCACGGGACAGACACTGTCTCTGTATCGACGCAATATTTACTCGTACACTTTGACGGGTCTCACCATGGGCGTAACGGTTCACGTGCGTGTGGCAAGTCGCAATTCACTTGGCTACGGTCCAACAAGCGACAGCATTGCAGTGACACCGGTGACATCGAGCGACCCACCGCCATCACCAGAGGTGGTTATGCGCGCATTGACGTCGGAGGATGACCCCAATATCGCTCCGGAAGTGCGCGTATCTTCATTGCTTGTGCGCTTCCCACCGGCGCGCATCGCTCTCCCAACAGACGTGAATGGGAACGGCGGTTCGCCGGTTTCCAAGTATCTGATCGAATGGTCGAACGGGGATTTCTCGGCAATGAGGAGGCATGTCCAGGTGATTATGACGACGTCTTCAGGGGCAACAGGGGCCATAACCGGTGCGTTCCGTCTCCTGTTGGATACAACAGGCTGTACAACGTGCCAAGTTCGAGGCAGCTACAGTACTTCCGCGATTGCTTCCGACGCAACACCGGACACGCTGACGGCGATCCTCCAGAACCTCCCCAACGTGGGGCAGGTATCCGTGACACGTGGGGCTTGCTCGGCCAAGAATGAGTGCACATGGAGCGTGACGTTTCTTTCTGAGCTGGGAACGGTGCCGGACTTTACCATTCTCCAAAGCCGCCTGACGGCGCCAAACGGTCTAGCATCCGTGACTGTCTCGTCTTTGATTGCAGATGGCGGTGTGGTTGGTGACCTGCTTGGTAAAGACTACTGCCCACATCTGGTTCCCGTTTTGAATGGCGGAGGAGCAACCGTGTTTGCCTCTGGACCAGCGGCGTGTGGTATCATCGATGTAGCAACAGCCTCATTGATCACCGATAGCTACTACAACGCGGCTGCGTACGAGTACCTGATCACAGGCCTGACGTCAGGGACTACCTACTACGCTCGTGTGTCGGCGTTCAACGCTCTCAGCTACGGCACTCGTCGCGAGACGGCTCCACTTTCTGTAGTGGTGCCTTTCGAGGTACCATCACTCCCAACATCACTGTTTACTGTCGAAAGTCCCCCTGTACTTTCGGTGGCTGGACCAACGGCATTGATCGTTGCGTACGGCCCCCCGACCTTCTCAGGCGGAACGAC
This sequence comes from Phytopythium delawarense, assembly GCA_023338175.1. Classification (NCBI taxonomy): domain Eukaryota; phylum Oomycota; class Peronosporomycetes; order Pythiales; family Pythiaceae; genus Phytopythium; species Phytopythium delawarense. Next base: position 11,452 of record JAADYF010000776.1, on the reverse strand, counting down.
TGGTACTTCTGTGACCGGGTTCATCATCGAGTGGGATCCGTCACCTGAGTTTGACAGCGGTACGAACGGCGACGCCCTTGGACAAGCGCTTATCAGCGGTGCAACCGGAGGAAAATATCGTATCGACGGACTTGTCACCGGTCAATGGTTCTATGCTCGCGTGTACGCTTTGAATGCCGTTGTCGGCGCAGGATTGCCTGTGCTGACATCGCCGCAGCGAGAGATGCCACGCCAGAAACCGGGAAAGCCGCAGAATGTTATCGTGATGAATGCCGACGCCAATGATATGGGCACAGCGTTGGTTGTGTCCTGGCAAGCACCAGCTGAACTGGCGACGGTGGCGTCTACAGGTGTGTTGACTGTATCGAGTTACCAGATCGAATGGTACCAAAAAGCGGCAGCGGATCCATTCTTTGGACTTCCAGTCGTCCAACTCGTCCAAACGTCAGGTACCATTACTGGTGGCAGCTTTACCCTCGCTTTTGGGAGCAGTTCGTCGCCGCGTTACGCGTACCGCTTGCTGCCCGGCACCATTGATGTCGTGCAGGGACAATCATTCGTGACAACGTCGTCCGACCTTACAGGCCTAGTAGCTCGTGGCGATCTCATCGTGATTGAGGACGTAGCGTACCTTGTGGCAGCATCGGGAACCTTCTCGCGCACGAAGTTGCCGGTCGCGAGCGCGACAAACGTGGTTGCAAGCACATCTGCGACCCTCGGACAGACACCCGTCGGGTATTTTGGTAACACAAAGAACGGCATCAAGCTGAAAACGCCGTGGCGCACGACCGACCTCGCTTTCGATACAACGCCAACAGCTATGGAAGAAGCGTTGGAGATGCTACCGAGCGTGGGAGCGGTCCATGTCGAGCGAGTTCAAGTTGGCACGGCGAGTGACAAGAACTATAAGTGGTTCATCACGTTCTCGACGCAAGTACCTGCTCCAGAGCTGCGTGCCGCTTTCCCAACCCTGGTCGTGAACGACCGCGCCCTTGTGGGCACTGGCACAGTGGATGCAGCAACATCAATCTACGACGCTGGCGTTGTGCCGACGGCGTTTGGCCGTGCATCCGTCTCCGCCAGTTCGCAAACCAAGTTTGCTTATAACATTACGGCATTAGAGACGGGAGTGCAGTACTTCGTTCGCGTCGCGGCGACCAACGAGCGCGGGACGGGCGATTTCGCCATGGCGACGACGAGTGACGGTAGCAGTAACAGTCTGGCGCCGACACGATCACCGCTGGCGCTAGAAAACGTCAAGACTCGCGTGCTTTCAGCGACGAAGCTTGAAATGACCTATGACCAGGTGAAAACATCTGGCGGCCTGCGTGTGGACAGTTATCGTGTCGAGTACGACACTGCATTCAACTTTAGCAGCGTGAACAAGCAGATTGTGGACGTCTCTCCCAACCCGACGCTTTATCGCGTCACAACGGCAGCGCACACGGGCCCGTTCACTGCCGGGAGCACATTTTCTCTCGCGACGACAGGAACAGCGGGCTTTCGAGGCCGCTTCGTGAATCAGGTGAACGCTTTTGTGTCTGCGGCCTCGCTGCAGGCGACGAACTTCCTTTTCCGAGTCGCACCTGATTCTGATGCAGGGTTTGGAGCGGATTCACTCAGCGGTTTGTTTTCGCGTGGAGAGTACGTTCGAGTTCGCAATGAGCAAGCTCGTGTGTGTCTCGATACAAGTGGGGCATATACTCTACCGAGCGTAACCACTGTCTCATACAACAGCGGCACTAGCATCCTTACGACGTCGACATTGTCGGCTACGTTGCTGAAGCTTGTCGTTGTAGGGACGCGGGTCTCGATTGGAAGTGCCTCAACGTGCGCAGCTGATGTGGCCGCAATCTTCGGCACAACGCAATTGCAGCTCTCGCTAGTTGCATGTAACGTCAACTCCATTGCGGCTATCCCGGGTCTCGAGGTTGCTGTGATGTGGGGACCGGCCATGCTGCCACTATGCTCGGCTGATGATCCATGGAGTTTCATGAATGCGACAACGATGTCGGCCTTTATTGTCGGATTGGGTGATCTGACGGATCCGTTGCCGATCTACAAGCTCGACACAGCAGTGGGTACGGCTTACAATCTCGCGACTGCCGAAACTGGCAGCGGTAGCAGTGCCAGTCAAATCTCAATCGAGAACACACTGACTATCGACTGCGGTGACATCATCCGATTTGGGAGCTATAACGATGACGATACAGGGGACGTCTCAGGCTATACTCGTATCGGTCAAACATTCCGCGTGCGGGGCAAGTGTGATGCCACTCCCACATGCGACTGTTCTCGAGCGGCCGCATCGGCGGCGGTGCAACTTGGCAGCCTTGACGACTACACGATCCCAGTGAGCCTGACACGGGACTCACTGCGCTTTGCGACGCGCGAGATCCAGCGACTACAGATCTCTACTGCAACAGGTGACTTGGATCATGGAGCTGGCGGGTTCCGCGTCAAGTTTGGCGATGAGACCACTGCGACTACGCTCCGCGGTGGGAATGGAGGCGCCAATCTGAATGATGACATCGGGTGCATCCTGTGGTCGTCGGGGGCATCTGCTGCTAATACAGCCCGCGATATTGCAGCTCTTGAAGTGGAGCTGGAGTCTTTGAATGGGATTGACGACGTACGTGTAACGAGGACGTTGACGACAAACCCGACCACCATTGTTTACTCGGTCGAGTTTACAGGCACCGGTGTCCGTGGTCAGCTACCCGCGATGGAGGTGCGAGACGTCGGGTCGAATGGCTGCAGCGCGTTCACTTCGGGTGCCGGAGTGACAACTGTGACGCCCCTGACAGCAGTCACGAAACCACAACAAGCGAGAACGACCATCTACAAGGCACCAACGACGCAGCCAATTCTGTTTGATGCCACCGACGAAGACGTCAAGGCAGCGCTTGAGGCACTCTCAAGTGTGTCGAATGTTGATGTGACGCGCAAGGTGGCGAAGCATGGGTTCGACTGGAAGATAACGTTCGTCGATTTCAGCGTGGATGCTTCACAAGCGATGCAGTTTCCGCGATTAGTGGCTAATGGCGTCCACTTGCAAGCGCAGCAGGGCCCGACCATCAGTGTGACACCTTTCAACCGTGTGGCGCTTGATTCAACTCCGCTGTTGGCCGGACCGCTCAGTGGAGGTGTCTCCATGTACGCTCGAGTCAGTGCACACAACGCGAACGGGTTTGGCTCAACTACAGCGCCTGTTCCAGCGTCCGTACAGTTGGCGAACCAGCTTCCAAGTGCAGTGCTGCGGCCACAAATGGATATACTATCGAGGTCGGACGTGCTGGTTCAGTGGGATTATCCTTGGAATGACGGCGGGGAGCCTGTGACCGAGTTCCGCATCGAATGGTGGAGTGCGACGGTCAATGCTGGCGCAGTTCAGGCTGCTACTCTGCACCACCTCGACTCGCCTCGAGCTGTTCAAGATGTCAACACAATTAGCGTGTCAGCTCCGATCAAGGGCGTGAACAAGTACCTATCTGGTACATTCCGTGTGGCCTTCGACGGTCAGTGGACCTCGGAGCTGCCGTACGATATCTCGGCAATCGGGATGGAGCTCGCCCTTCGCGACTTGAGCACTGTTGAGGCTGGCGTCAAGGTATCGCGGGTGCTCGACACGAACGGGTTCACGTGGATGGTGACGTTTGCACAGCAAAAGTACAGTGGCAACCAGTTCAAGCGTCGGTTGTCGGCTCTTGAGGCGCTCGAGGGTCACAAGCTTCACGTTGCAGACGACAACTTACTTGCATGCCCAACAACACAGCGCAACAGTCAGTGCGTCCCAAAGATTGCCAACGGCATTGGACCAAGTGCCACTGTCGGATCACAGCAAGAAGTTCAGTCGCTCACGTGCACTGGAACACCATCTGCAGGCGACGGCTTCCAGCTGAGCTTACTCGGCGCCACCACTGCTGTTATCGCGTCCAACGCAAACGCGCAGGCGCTTCAAGATGCGCTAAGCGGTCTTGCAGTCGGAGCAAGTGGTGTTGCTGTACGCGTTTCCATTCGGAATGGCGTCCAGACGACGTTGTGCGCGGCATCGCCATCTCCAGTGGATATTACATTCACCTCGCTAGCTGGTGACGTCAACCTGTTACAAGTCGTCAATGCTGCGGGAACTCTTTCAATCTCCGTTTCGGAACGGTTCAAAGGGGTGGCGCAGCGAGTTTCAGGACGCATGCCCTTTTCGTACGTGCTGGGCGGCTTGTCGAGCGGGAACGTGTACCGTGCTCGGGTTGCCGCGTACAACAGCGTGGGTTTCGGCACATTCTCAGAGGCCAAGCCACTTGCGGGTGTCACTCCTATTGACCGTGCACCGACCCGTCCGCGATCACTGAGCGTGCGCTCGCGTTTGAGCCGCTCCACTCTCTTGGTCTTATGGGAGGCACCGCTAGCGTCCGGCAATGCGCTCGGTATTACCAGCTACCGTGTCGAGTGGGACGTGAACCCGTCGTTCACCAGCACGTGCGGGGAAGCAATCGAGACGCAGACGCTTGTCGTCTCACGCTCGAGTTCGACCGTGACCGGCGAATACGTTCTGTCTGCTGGGGTCACGGCGACAGGATGTCTGGACTGGGCAGCAACAGCTGCGGATGTGCAGACCCTGGTCACTGGATGGGGTGGCGTATATGCTGGCGCGACTGTCACCCGTATGGGAGACGCGTCAGCCGCATGGGACTTTGGCTACTCCTACTCGATCCAGTTCGTGAACACGGTGACGACATCGACTTCGTTAGCGATGCTGGGCATTCCATTACTGACCGCGACGAGCGGGGCTTCGTGTGGAACGAACCTGTTGGCTGCTGGTAGTGCAGTCATCACCCGTGGACAGTATGGGCCTGGCCTGGACGACAAAATCGGTCGGGGACGTGTTGACGGAAGCAACAACGAGTGCCATGCCGCACTTGAAGAAGCGCTAGGCAAGCAGACCATTACAGAGGTCACCGCGATCACGAACGCGCTGACCTTGCCGGCACTGCAGTTAGCGCTCTTACCCGGCGCAACCAACATCGAGACGGTCGAGGCCGGTCGCCGCGTGCTGATGGGAACCAACGCGCCTGTGCTGTGCGCGTCATGCGTGCAGAAGCTCGCAGGCTCGGTGCTGACGCTGACAGCGTCCCTTGCGTCTGTCGGTGGATTGGCAGTCGGGGAGTACTTCATTGTGGAGGCTGGCACCGACTCGAGCACTGTCGGTTTGAGGTGCGTCATGAAGACAGCAGGAGTCACCACAAGCGGCAGTGGTGTGACGATCACGACCACCGTCACGATCGACCCCACTGATGCAGCGTTCGTGAACGGCGGGTGCCAGCTGCCTACAGCCTTCGAAGCGCAGGCGTACGCTCTGAAGCGCTTCAACTTGCGTGCGTACACGGTGACCGACCTGTTCCCTGGGTGGGATTACTCGATACGCGTCATCGCTGCGAATGCCCTGGGCGAGAGCAATGCTGCGTACGTGTGAAAGGGTGAGAGAGAGAGAGTAGGTACAGCACTCTAAGCATGCAATGAACAGACTTGTGTTTTCATATCATGACCGACGGGCGCTTACTTTATTGGTCACCTTGAAATCACACGGCGCTGCGTCGGATTCTCAACTTTGGCGTCTATGGATTGCGTTCTCTCGTGAGGAACAGCGACAGCGGCGGTCGATCTGCTTGGTCGTCGTCCGAGTCGATGCAGTGGTCGTCAGCAGGAAGGCGAAGGCTCAGGAGGATGCAGGGCTGTCGTCGTCCTGCCTTTGCCTGCTGTTCGTCGTTGTGGAGCCAAATAAATATCCGTCGGCTCCCTCTATTTGCTCGAGTAATGTACTGCGTAGGGCGGTGGCGAGTCGTATCGCCGCGACGACTTGGGGAACGACGCTACCCCAGGGTGCGCGGCGCTCACGGCATCGCCTGCCGATCGTTGTGGAGACGACTTGGCACCTCCGCTATTACCATTCCCGCTCGCGAACGGTCTCCGCTGCTGCTGGTGCTGGGGGAAGTACCCATTGCCACCTGGGCCAACAGCGACTCCGTTCGCGGCAGTGCCCGCGCCGATCGTGATTGGCGACGTCGCGACGCGCTGATGCGGATGCGGTGAGTAGAATGGCTGGGCCGAGTGGTGGTGCGCGTGGTGCATTGCCTGCTGGTGCTGGTGATGCAACTGCTGCGAGTGGTGGAGCTGCTGCTGGTAGTGAATCGGATACATCGCTGGTACGAGCCCAGCCGCGAGCGGAGGCGCCGGTAGCAGTGATTCCCATCGCATCTCGTCCCGCGCCTTTGCCGAGCGCGCATCGAGACTGTTGAGCGTCGCCTTGCCGTGCCATGTCTGTCGAGGGTGGACGAGCAGGTCGGGTCGCCATCCATCTCCACGGCCATACAACTTCCAGCTGTGTGCGTAGAAGTCCGCCACCGAGTCATTGACAGCGCCCTTATCGACGCTTGATGACGAAGACGTCGACAGCAACATGCTCGCAAGGCGGTTGCGACCCAGGCGGAACGCGCGCTTCATCATCGGGAACCAATCGGCCGACACGCTGCGCGCCAGGTTGTTCTTCTCGTCCAGCGGGTCCACGATATTGCACACGCGCACGGGGAACATGGACTTGTATCCATCGCCTTCGCCCGCCGCGAGGGATGCGTCAAAGGCCGCGAACTGCTCCAGCAGCGACACACGAATGCCGGCGATCTCGTCGGCCTCCATGACCTCACCAAACCGCTTCCCACCCGTCGCGTCCACTTTGGTAGAACCAGCGACAGCTTCGCCAAACGTGTAGCTCTTGGCTCGCGACTTCTTCAGTTGCGCCGCCGTGCCCGTGCCGTTGATGGGGCCAAGCGGCGTCGTGGCCAGCACGCTCAGAGGCACCGCTCCGTACAGCGTCATTGCCGCCTCGTGCCATGGGAACTCGGTCATTCTGTCCAGGAAGAGGAACAGCGCTTGCAGAGGGTGCGTAATGGTGTCGCCATATTGGTTGAACAGCGCCATGACGATCGTGTTGACCGCATAGGTCGAGAAGGCGCCATGACTCGCACCCATCACACTCTGATGGGCGGTCGTCGATGTCCCGACACTGCCCGCAGGAACAGATGCCGATGCGTACGCCGCGCTCTCGTGCACGCACCAAGCCTTGATGGCGATCAGACTCCTCTTGAGCAGGTGACCTTTGCCGACACGCACGTCCATTTCGTCCAGAAGCATCACAGCGCCAAGCGCCGCGACGCGATTCGCTGTCAGATCCACGGCCACGTTGTCGATTGTGCACTTGATCACACGCACATCGGCGTTGATGAAGCTCACGTTGCGCACCGTATTGGTCAGCAGCGGCGCCGTGGTGGGGACGGCCCCGGCCGGTGCGCCACTGACACTCAAAGCTGCTGCCGCTGCTGCGCCTCCGCTCACAAGTTTTGACGTCGGGGGCGATCCATTCATCACCCCAACATTGGCGTTCACGGCGGCAGCGGCGCCTGCGACGTTCACACCAACGTCGCTATTTCCAGCAAGGCAAAGCGCGTGCATGACAGCAAAGTACCACGTCGACTCGAGCTCCTTCGGCAGCAGCAGGCAGATGTCTACGTCGGACGTCGGCAAGTACGTCTTCATCGGGAACGATCCCGTTGGGTAAAACATGATGGGCGTGCCCGGCGGGAACTGCGCCTCAAGTACGCGCTGCACGAAGGTCAAAACCTTCTGTCGGACATAGTCGGCGTCCCCCGTCGGTCCCATCCAGTCCACAAGCTCATCCACAGCCCGCTTCATCGGAGCAACACGTTGGTGGGGGAACCGTGAGCGAAGCTGCAGGAGCCGCGACTGGAAACCAGACTCCTGCTCGTCCAGATGATCCAGGTGTGCGAATGTCTCGGTCTGCCGCGACTGAGCGAGGAGCTGCTTCAAATACGCGATCTCCGCGTCCTTCTCCTGCACCAGGCGCTGGTGCTGGAGCATGTCGTGTTGGTTCTGCTCGGCCTTCTGCAGCGCGTGGTTGTACGCGATGGGGCGGATCACCAGCGCTGGAGGCTTCCCACTGGCCGTTGCGATCGTCGATGCGGTCGATGAGGTCGATGACGCTGTGGTTGAAACACTCGTTGTGGTGAGAGTCGTACTTGCAGCTGCGCTGGAGCTTGCACTGCTAGTGAAAGCCTCGTTTTCCCTCGTGCGGTTGCTTGGAGACACTACATGGAGCTTGAATGCCGACGAGGAGAAAGAGGAAGCTGGAGAGGGTTCTTCAGATGCCACAGTCGCCGGCGGAGCTGCGCCAGATTCGTCGGTGCTTATCGCTTCTTCTTCTTTTCCAGAGCTCTTCTCGCTCGAGCGGTCAGGGGAGGAGGCTACGGACAACGCTTTGGTCGGACGAAGTCCTTGTGGATGGTCACTGCCTTCTTTCTCGATTTCTGGCTGCTTCTCTGTCGCAACCAGGACCTCGTTCGCCTGTTCGATCTCTTCAACCAGCGCGTCCGCCATCTTCTTCCGCTCAACCCGCTCCAGCACCTCACGGATTGCTGCCTTGTCTCTAGACTCCGTGAACTCAAGGAGACTCGCACGCAGCTTTTCTAGCTGCCGTTGCCGCTTCTTCAAATACCTCTCATCCATCAGCACCTCGCGCACCGTCACTTTGTCGTTGCTCGTCGAGTCCGTCGTGGACCCGGCCGTGTCTTCTCCATCTTCTTCCTCCACCTCCTCTTCGCTCTTCGCCTCCTTCGCAAGAAACGAGGAGTCTCCTTCCTGCCCCATATCCTTGTCTTCGCTCCCTGGGTCATTATCGTCAGCTGATCCACCTCTGTCGCCTTTATCCGCCACAGTCGGCGCATCAGGAACGTCGCCAACCTCGTCGTTCTCCTCCCACATACTGTCGAACGCTTCGTCCCTCGTCATCATCACCGCTTTCGCGACTGGACTCCTCTTTTCGTCACGTATATCTTCAGGGAGTGGCGTTGGTGCCTCAACGACAACTGCAGATTCGTCCACGGCATCCTCGATGGAGAAAACATTCTCCTTCCCGGCTGCCTTCGGAGTCGATGGGGCTGAGACTGACTCGCCCTTGTTGCTATCACCGCCACTTGCATGAACCTCTTCGTCGCCGCCTTCTCTCCGACCGGTACTCTTGTCAGCGTCCCCGTTTGTCGCCTCGATTACTATCTCCAAGTCTTCGTCGTCCTCTAGCAGCACGTACCCAGCTGCCTTCTTCTTCTTGTTTTTCTTCTTCCTCTTCTTCTTGCTCTTGCTGGTGGAAGCCCCGTTTGCGCTTGCACTGCCGCTGCCGGGAGCACTTCCCGTCTTGGCCACGTCTTCCCATCCCTCCTCTTCCACCACTTTCTGCTCAAGCCAGGCGACGGCTTCACGCTGCCGCCGCTCTTCAAACAACTTCTTCTTCTCCACGGCCGACTGCAGCTCCAGCTGTGCATCCAAGCGCTTCGAGTTCTTGGACGGCGAGTCGAGGATCTGTTGGTAGTCAGCCATGGCGGCGTCAAAGTCCTCGCACTGCTCCAGTATCCGCGCACGGCACAGCAGCGCATCAGCAGCCACCTCGCTGATCATCTTGCCCGTCTTCACAGCGGGCGGCCCGATCGCAGTGTTAGCCGATACATTGCCGGCACTCGTGCTCGAGCTTGCAGCAGGCGTACCGGAGCGCGCTTGCGTCGCCTTGGAGGCGTTGGGTATTCGCGGCGTGCTGCTCCCGTTGCGCTGACCTGCACTATTGGGCGACAAGGTGGCCAGCACCGTCGTCTCGACGGCGCCAGAGAGCGGTATCTCGCCTCGGCAGTCGTAGTGCGCGTCAATGATGGATGTGTAGTCGGTCTTGGCCTTCTCCAGCTCCCCGACCTTTTCAAACAGCCGCGCGCGGTAGAACAGCGCGTCCACGAAGAAGCCGTTGACGCGCAGCACAGCTGTAACTTCCTCGATAGCATGTCCCACGTCCCCGCGCTGCTGGTACAGCTTGGCGCGCGCCATGTGCACTTCAAAGTCGTTCGGTTCCGTGTCTAGCGCCGTCGCAAAATCCTCCAGCGCCTCGTCGTACTGCTCAATGTGTCCGAACGCCTCTCCTCGTCTCCTCAGCGCCTCGACGTGCTCCGGGTCCATCTCCAGCACGCGCGAGTAGTCGTGGATTGCCTGCTTTACCAGGCGCTTGGCCTGCACGCCTTTGTACGGTGTCGGCCCCTGCGGCCGCTTCCCGCCCACTGAGTGTTTCCGTTTGGATGGCGATGCAGGTTTGCTGCTCGGAGATATGGTTGCGAGCGCCAGAGCCTTCTCTAGCAGCGCCTGGCCCTGCAGCGGCCGTCCCTGCTCGACTTGGTGGATCTCAGCGTCCTTCCGCTCCTGCGCGTCTTCCTCGGTGGCGAGGCGCTGAACAATTTTGGCACGCTCCATGAGCACCTCGACGATCTGCCGCCGCGTGTCACCGCCGTCAGTACTGCTGCTGCTGCTGCCTAAGAGACTGGTGGACTCCATCTGCATCTCGTGCTCCTCCTGCAGCTCGAGGAAGCGGTCAAGGTCGTGCAGCGCTGGCTGCTCCTGCCGGCACTGCAGAAACACGTGCGCACGCAGATGGTAGAGCTCGGCGTCTCGCCGGCCGTTGTGCTTCTCGGCGCGCGCGAGGTCGTCCAGCGCGTTGGTGAGCTGGTTCATGGCGCGGTAGACCTTGGCGCGCGCCACATACAGCGCGCGCAGCTGCGTCACCGTGTCGCTCCCTCCCGTGTATGAGGAGGACGACGAAGAGGAGGAGGAGGAGGAGGACGCGGAGCCGACGACCATGACGCTCGTGCCGTGGTAGTCGTCCGAGAGCAGCCCCTGCGAGGCCGTGAGGTTGATGGCCTCGTTGAAGTCGAGCAGCGCGGCGTGGTTCTCGCCCATGGCGGCGTAGGCGCGGCCGCGCTTGGCGAACAGCTGCGCGTTCTTGGGTGTCATGTTCATGACCTGGCAGAAGTCCTCGATGGCCAGCTTGTACTTCTGCGCCGCCAGGTAGCAGTTGCCGCGCTGGTAGTACAGCCGCACCTTGGACTGCATGCCGACCGCGGACGAGGACGGCGACGGCGACGGCGCGCTACTGGTGGCAGGAGAGGCGTTCAGCGCCTCGGTGAAGTACGGGATGGCGGCCGCGAACTGCTTCTGCCCCACGAGCGCGAGGCCGCGGTCCGCCGCGCTCTCCCCGCGGTCCCTGCCGGCCCTGGGCGAGGCCGCCGTGCGCTGCTGCAGGCTGCGGTACTGGTTGATGCCCGTCTGCAGCACGCGCGCGCCGTCGTCGTCGCCCGGCGCGTTCATCTTGCGGTTCATCTTCATCTTGAACTGCGTGGCCAGCGTCGGCGTCTGGCGGGGCGGCAGCGACAGCGGCAGCTGGATGCGCGCGTCCACCTCGTCGAACTCTCGCGGCTGGCGGCGGCGCAGGCCCGTGGCGTCCACGGGCGCCACCATCTCGCCGCTCGGCTGCTGCTGCTGCGTCTTCGGGGGCGGCGTCTTCATGCGCGCCCGGCCG
>JAADYF010000775.1:0-13887 GCA_023338175.1 Phytopythium delawarense | reverse complement strand
GTCCTGAAGCCGAACTCACAGTACAGAACAGGGATGATGACCTCGACGTACTCGATGAGGATCGAGTACTCGGTCACGTGCAGGAGCTTGCGGACTTGGTTGGTGTACTGCCGTTCGAGTCGCTCGAGCTGCGCGGCGTGGCTTCCATCCTCAGTTCGAGGTTTGAGGCAGACTTTGCCCACCAGGTATCGCACGATCACTTCGTACGTCTCGCAGTCTCGGTCTCGGTGGTCGGGGAACGCCTGCCTCATGATTCAGCACGGGACGACGTCGAACGGGAGCGCAGCTCGACTTGAGCTTCGGCCATCCATCTTCCACGTGTCGTGACTCGGAACGTATCCTGCTCCTCTTCCTGTCGTCCAACTCTGTGCTGTCATGTCCACCTCCTGCACTGATGATTCTTCTCACGAGGAGCCGACGGGCTGTTATCATTCGGCAAGAGGAGCCCCGCTGCAGGCTCCATGAGCGTCGAGAGCGGTCGCTGGTCGCTCCAGCTGGACGAGTCCACGACGACCAACACGAGCGACCGACTGGGGGACGGTTCGGCCGCGCGCTACCGCCGTCTCCGCCGATTCGTGGAGGCGCTGGATGTCGAGGACGATCGGCTGGACCACGCGCTCATGGGGCTGCTGCTGAGTGCCGAGAGCCTGCGCGACGAGATGCAGGCGTACGAGCAGCAAGCGTCGGTGCTGCTGCGGTTAGCGCAGAGCGGTCACTTCGTCCGCCAGCTGCAGCGGCTCAACCGGGTCGTGGATGCCGTCGTGGCCGCGTTCGGCATGGAGGAGCCTACCGCGGCGAGTAACTGGGGGAAGACGATGGAAGAGGAGCGAGCGGAGAGGGTGGAGCGATACGACCGATTGCTGGCAGAGTTTCGATGTGACTTGAAGCCAAGTGGTGACGAGACGGAAGAGCGGCCGTTGCTCCTGGTCGATGTGGAGACCAAGGAGCAGCAGCAGGAGGTGCTGACGTTGCTCAAGTTCGCGGTGGACACGTACGACGACGTCCTGACCCCTCGCGAGGCGGAGGCCACCGTCAAAGCGTTCCAACTCGTGGCGCAACGCTGCAATGTGGTGGTCATGGCGCTGCCGTCGTGGTTCGCGGCCCCGTTCGAGTTCGGCGCGACTTTCGGACTCTCAAGGTGGGGGAACGACCTGTTTGAGCCTGGCCACGAAGACCAGACGCGGATCATCAAACTGGCCAACGTGTGGTCGCGACTCAACCACCCGCACATGGCCAAGTTTCTAGGTGCGTGTCATGTTGGAGTCCGAGTGTTCATCGCGCACGAGAAGCTGCGGCCGCTGCGGGGATACGTCGCCGATCTCGCCGAGGAGAAGCGGAGCCCGGCGGAGGGCAAGCAGAAGGTCTGGCGCCGCATGTACGAGGTCGTATTGAGTCTGCAGTACCTGCACGAGAGAGATCTCGCGTGCGAACGGTTGGACGTCGACGCCGTGTTCCTCGCCCAGTTTGAAGACAAGGCCGTGTTGCTCGGCGTTGGACTCACTGCTATTGGCAGCTCGGGTTCCCTGGATGCTGGCGGAGATCAGGAGGCTCAACAAGCTGAAGGAGACGCCATCTCTGACACACAAGCGCTAGGTGCAGTGATTTTGAACGTCCTAAAGATGCTGTCCCCACCAGTTGATGCTGGCGAGTCAAACGCTTTCTTGGACGCTCTGGAGAACCGAACTTCATCAACTGAACCTGGGGAGTCTGTCGCGTTCCATCAGCAAATCACCAAGGAGTCTCAGTCGGAGGAGGGTTGTCGATTCGACTCGATTCCAGCTGTGCGGCCAGAGTTCGTCTCACAGGAGGAGTGGGCTGTGCTCAAACTCATTCGTGGTGTTCGAGCCACGTCGTCAGGTGATTTGCTTCAAGTTCTCATCGCCATGCAAGAGATCGCGGGGCTTCGCCAAGACCAGCCGAACCACAGGCGCGTCGTGGATCAAGCGTTTGAGGCCACGAGCGGGACTATCGACATTGGACAACTTGTGGTGCCCATGCTTGGCAACAAGACGGTCAGCAGTGCCTTGGCCCAGCTCAAGGACTTGTTTGCGTCCAATCGACTCGCGCTGGATGTCTACGCACGACTGGAAGACGTCAGCACCCAACTGCAGTCTCTGATCGAACTGAAAGGAATCTCGGAGGGCTCTTCGAAGGCCGCACTCGTTGACTTCCTGGTCTTGCTGGTTCGCACACACCAGATATCCTATAGCAAGGTGGGTCGCGATTCAGTAGGCTCCTCGCGCTTCGCATCGTATCTGTCGAGCATCAGCGGGTCGATAACCCCGTCGCAAGATCTGACTGCTGTGTTTTCGTTGCACGCAAATATCGATCATTTACTGCAACACCACGACCTTGACGACTCGAGCGCGGTTCATCACTGGAAGCCGAGCTGTAGCGCAATCACTTTGGCCCACCAAGTCGCATATCGAGAGGATCTCATTCACCTCTGGTCAGCAACCAGTCAGCCCGATGGTTGTGTTGGTTTCCTCGGCTCTCAACTAGATGCTGATGATCAGGAGGCGGTCGAAGCACTCCTTGCATTCGAGCTTGGGCATCGACTCGACAGTCTCGGAAGCGCTTCGCTGAGCTTACAGCGCGCACTTCAAACCAAGCTGCCTCGGTGGTTCCTTCCTCGCTCTGAGGTCGTGTTCAAATTCGACGCGGGAGAGCTCGGTCGAGGCTCTTTCGGTGCGGTTCTCTTCGGCAAGTGGTTCGACACGCCTGTCGTCGTCAAGCGCGTGTTCATCGATGCTGACAACCGCCAGCGAGTTCGCGACCAGTTTCGACGCGAGGCCGACGTGTGGTTCCCGCTGAACCACATCAACGTCGTCAAGCTGTACGGCGCCTGCCACGTTGGCGACCCATTCTTCATCTGCGAATACGCGAGCGGTGGCGACTTGGACGCATACCTTCAGCGCGAAGGCCGCGAGCCGTACCGGATGTGGTACTGCCTGCTGAACGCCGCGCTAGGTCTCCAGTATCTGCATGACAACGGGATCGTGCATGGAGATCTGAAGGCGAACAACATCCTGGTTGGCTCGGACAATGTGGTCAAGCTAGCTGACTTTGGCTTAAGCACGTCCACGAGAGACGCTCAAGACTCTGGTGGTGCGCTCGGTGCGTACCGTTGGAAGGCTCTCGAGTGCCTCGCTGGCGAGTCGGCGACGTTCGCGTCGGACGTGTTCTCGTTTGCGATGGTCATGGTGGAGATCATGACTGGCGTGGTTCCGTGGGGAGGCGTGGACGATCCAGTCGTCAAGGCTCTCGTCGTCCGTGGCGATTCACTCAAGAAGCCGCCTGAGATCGACAACCCCGAGTGGCGATTGATCCAGCGCATTTGCTGCAGAGACCCGACCAAGCGCATAACGATCGACGCCGTGGTCGTACACTTGTCGTCACTCATCGAGTCACTAGCGATGCCGCAGCTATGGCCTTCCATTCACGGAGACATCGCGCTCAAGTCGTTCCAGAACCACGTAGGATCTCGTGGCGGCGCGCTGCTGAGTCTCCTGACGCTGGCAAGCAGCCGCAACAAGAAACTGGCGAAGCTCAGCTCAGACAGACTGCGTGCTGTGCACATCGGTCGGGACACCCCGTCGGACAAGCGCGAGATCGATGGGATCATCAACATCCTGTTCACTGGCAGTGAGGTGGAAAAGGAGTGGGCTGCAGGTGCGCTCACGACATTGACATGGGAGAACCCCATGAACAAGTCTCGAGTCGCAGCAGGCGGTGCCATCCCGTTGCTCGTGGCACTTCTACGCGACGGATCGGACGTTCACAAAGAAAAAGCGGCCGGCGCGTTGACGAACATGGCCTTGGGTGCAGACAACCAAGTGGAGATCGCAGCAGCAGGTGCAATCGAGCTGTTAGTGGTGTTGGTTAGAGGTGGCACGGATGTTCAGAAGGAGATGTCTGCCGGCGCGCTGGCAAACCTGGCAACCAGCCAAGAGATCAAAGTGCGGATCGCAACGTCCGGCGTGCTCGACGCGTTAGTGGCGCTGGCTCGGGATGGAGCTGAAGAGCAGAAAGTGAATGCGGTAACTGCGTTCTGGAACTTGGCTCGCAACAGCGAGGCGAATGCAGAGCTGATCTCGGCAGCAGGGGCCATCTCTCCGCTGGTGGAGATGGTGCGCAGCGGGACGAAAGCTCAGAGACAACGTGCAGCTAGCGCTCTGAAGAATCTTGCCGACGAAAGCGAGAAAAACCGCGTGGCCGTGGCTGAGGCTGGAGGCATCGGACCGTTGGTGGTGCTCGCTCGTGACGGTTCCAACCAGGAAAAGGACCAGGCGGTCGGTGCGCTGTGGTGCCTGTCGACAAATAACCGGGAGAACCAAGCGGCGATCATCGCAGATGGAGGTGTCAGTGCGTTGGTCGCCTTGACTCAAGACGGAACCAACATTCAAAAGGAGAAGGCAGCAGGGGCCTTGGCCATGCTGGCGGAGAACGCGGAGGGCAAAGCTCGGATCGTGGAAGCCGATGGCATCACCCCATTGGTCGTATTGGTCCGTGAGGGCATCGATGACGAGCAGGAGATCGCTGCGAATGCGCTGGGAAACCTCTCGCTGATCCCAGAGACGTCGGCTTTGATTGGAGCCGCTGGGGCTATCGCCCCGTTGGTTCTGCTAGCGCGTGAAGGCACGGTGTCGCAGAAAATCGCCGCTACAAGCGCGCTCTGGTGCCTCTCGGTGTACAACGCGGACAACAGAGTGGCCATCGTGGCAGCGGGTGGGGCTGTTGAGTTGGTCGCGCTTGTGCGGAGCGGCCATGACTTCAACAAGTACCTGGCAGCAGGCGCGTTGGGCACGCTCGCGGCCGACAGCAAGCCTATCCAAGCATCGATCGCGGCCGAGGGCGGTGTCGACGTGCTGGTGGAGCTTGTGCGAAGCGGATCCGACGGACAGAAGCAGCAGGCAGCGAGTGCATTGCGTCACCTGTCGAAAGACAACGCTGAGAACAAAGCGCGGATCGAGGCAGCGGGTGGCATTGGTCCATTGCTGGCGATGATGCGAGATGGAACGCCAGCCCGGAAGGAGGTCGCGTTTGAGATCGTGGCATCGCTCACGGAGAGCACCAACAATCCCGCTGCAATCGTGAGAGCGGGCGGAGTTACTCCCCTTGCGGTCCTCGTTCGCAGTGGCACTCGAGAGCAGCAAGACCGGGCCGCGTCAGCACTGGTGACGCTCTCGAGCAGCATGGATTTGACCGAGGCGGTCGTGGCCGCCCGTGCGTTGGCGGCGTTTGCACGCGGTGGAACGTTCCAGCAGCGGTTGGTTGTCCTTCGCACGCTGCTGGTGCTCCTGCCACGAGTCCTCGCGCTCTGGTGGCGCCGATGGCGGTGGCCTTAGAAACTGTTCCGGTTGAACTTTATTTACGTGTCCATGATGTTGACTTGTGCCGTAACTAAACTCAGCTCCGTGAATAAGGAATGGCTTCATTCCTGCCTTCATCATTGGTTGCAATCACATGGGGGACGTGGGAGACACGAGCACCGCGGTGACGGCGCTGCCGCCCCTGGAGGCGCTCGCGCGCCGGTTCCTAGCGGCAGATGCAGCGGACGCGGCTGCAGGCGTGGCGGTGGTCGTGCGCGGGCGGTTCGTGCGGCGGCGCAAGCTCTCGTACGCGCGCTTGTTGCGGTCTGCACGTCGTCATCGCCGACTTGGCTAACTGCTTGTCAATCCTCTGCTGCACTCCAGCAAGGCGCTCGTCTTTGGCGACATCCGACTCGAGGACGGCGGTGCGTATATCGGAGTGGATGGCGGTGCGAGGCCCTAGCGCTGACGTCGTGGCCGTGGCGGCCGCCGCAGGACTGTTGGAGGTCATGATCCGCGCGCAGGAGGGCGTGCTGGACGCGGCCGCCATCCGGGACATCAACTGGGACGTCAAGCTTGGCGACGTCGTCACGGCGCGTGGCAAGCTACAGCGCAAGCATCAGGAGGACTCACATCACGCGGGCGCCGCGGACGACGCGCCGGTGCTGTTCCTGCTGCTGCTGCACTCGATCGTCGTGGACGAGCGCTGGGCGGACCACCACGTCGGCGCGTTCCTCGAGCAGCCTGGGGGGCATAGCAGCGGCCAGGAACGCGGTGCGCCAGTACACGAGGACGCTGTCGCGGCGGCTCTGGGCTCGCTGGTGCTCGCACCGGCCTCCCGAGCCGAGAGCGCGGCCCAGACGGCGCCAAGGTACACCAACTTCGTCACGATCGACGGCTGGAACGCGTGCAAGTACTACTTCTCGAGCGCGGGAGGTGTCAACTGCCGACGCGGCGCGCAGTGCCACTTCTGGCACGGAGACCCGGCCGAGTTTGCGCTCAACCGCCGCCGCTGGCTCGAGGCGCGGGCCGCGCAGCGCGCCACGGCCAGCCAGATCGCCGGCGACGACGAGGTGGACCCGCACTCCAAGGCTGGCAAGGCGCACCGAGCGCGTATCTTGTGCGACTGGCTGGTGGAGACGCTCGGTGAGGACCGGATGCGTGGCTGTCACGGCGTCCTGGACGTCGCCGGCGGCAAGGGGGACATCCCCATCGAGCTCTGGAACCAGCGCGGCATCCCCACAACGGTCATGGACCCGGTACGTGTACATGCCGAGTGAGTGAGCGCGTTGTAGCACGAGTCCGCGACTGACGCTTGGATGGTGAAACGCAGCGCCCCATGAAGCTGAGTAAGCGCAGCCGCCGATTGGTGGACGAGTCGCGCAAAGCGCACGGCCGCGACGTGTGCCCGCACCTGGCCTGTTGTTTGGATGCCAAGGCGATCGAGGAGCACGGCGCGTTCCTCCGCAAGTGCTCGCTCATTGTGGGCATGCACCCGGACGAGGCGACTGAGGCCATCGTGGCCACGGCGCTCGAGCTGCGCCTCCCGTTCGCAGTCGTCCCGTGTTGCGTCATGAGTCGCACGTTCCCCGATCGCCGTGGCCGAGACGGCGAGCGTGTTGAGACGTACGAAGCGCTCGTGCGGTACCTGATGGACAAGCATCCTGGCATCCAGAGCGCGTTCCTTCCGTTCGCCGGACGCAACCAGGTGTTGTTCCTGTTTGAATACCCGGAGGATACTGCGTGATGAAGGTGACGCACACTCGCGTACTTAGCGCTTCGAGTGGAGACCGATGGGGCCACACGTCAGCCAGGATGGTCATTTTTGGGTGCTGCAGTAGGGTACAAGCTGTGGGTGTCGATGGAGTTCGTCGCCTGGGGTTGGTCGACACATTGAGCAGCACTTGATCAAGCGAGCGTCCAAGTCTTCACGGGTGCCCCTCGACGACTTTACCATCGACTTGAACTTGAAACCACGTATGTCGCTCAACGAAACGAACTCAATCCCGAGCGCGAGCTTCAGCTTTGCTGAATCAGCAGCACGCAGCATGCCAGCCCTATTATATTTGGGGGACCTTGACACAGCATACAAAAGCTATTCTGGTCGACAATCAACCCCATTCACCCTCTTTGGCGCTCCCATCGCTGCAGTTCTCATCGATCACACTTACAAAAAGCTGCGAGACCGGCTAAGCGATGATCTTCCACCGTCAATGCCTTGCAGTTATCAAGTTCGTCTGGGAGTCTTCTCAAGTGGAGCATCGTGGAAAATACGCCCCACAGCGGCTCCTCGCGCTCCATCGCTACACTCGCGGGTCCCATCGCGTGGGTTTGTGGCGGGTGGTCGCCGCGATCGCGCTCACGCCAGTTCCCAGCCTGCTCTTCATCTCGCTGCCCGAGACGGTCACGCTGAACCCTCCCTACGAAGGGCTGAAACGGAACTATGCCTTCTTCGGACGCATGTTCTTGACATTTCTCGTGTTTTGCTCGCTGCTGACGCAGCAGGCAAGCGCTCGACTACCGGACCTGCCGCTATCATTCCGGCAATGCATCACCATCGCGGTCTGCATTGCCATCAGCATCGTGACGGTAAACTACTCGCTCGCGACTCGGATCGGCTTCCCTGTTCCCTTCACGATCCAGCTCAGCACGCCGACGCACTTTGCGATCATGTCGATGATCCTCGCGTTGATTTGGTGCTATCGACGTGGAGAAATGCCCAAAGCGACCACAATCGCCAGCGCGTCCATGATCTTCGTCTGCCAAGCCATCGCGATCTCAATATACCCGATCTACTACTACGCGTTCACGCGTGTGCCATCTGGACCAGCCAGCGTCGCTTTCTCGATGCTGCTGCCCGTGCTCAAGATCGCGTTTCGCAACCTGTTCAGTCGCTTCTGTCCCAAGAATGACGACAAGACGCCGCCGATTGTCGTATTCAACGCGGACGTCGCCAACGCGCTGTTTGTGACCTACTGCCTTCAGTATAATCCATCGCTGGGAACAACGATCGGGCTCATGGCCGCCAACGCGGCACAAGTGGTGCTGTCAATCAAGGACGTCAATGCGATCCTCACGAGGCTCAGAGAGATATCGGAGAAGATCGATGCGATGAAAGGATTCTGTGCGCGGACGAGTGATACTCGCCAGCTCTATGTGGGAGCAACTCACTTGGAGAAAGCAGACGACATGATGGAGCGCTCGATCGACATATTTGCGAAATACTCGGAGATTGACAGCGTGGAGTGTAAAGACGCCCCTCGACAAACTCGCATCAGTATCAAAGCTCGACTCCTTGATTCGCGTCCAGTGGCCACCCCCAGGTTTATCAGGCCTCTCAAGTCACTGCGACCAATTCAAGTGATGCCAGTGATTGTTGTGGCACCGTCAGCCGCACTTCTAACGTCCACTAGGACAAAGAACGCTCCACGCATTAGCAGATCGCGCAAGAAGTCTGCCTCAAACCTCGAACTGAGGGTGAAAGCCCACGCCGCGCAGCTCGAGCGACTCGAACGGCAGTACACCAACCAAGCTAGCAAGATCCTGCACGTGACCGAGTACTCGATCCTCATCGAGTACGTCGAGGTCATCATCCCTATCGTCTATTGTGAGTTTGAATTTGGGATGGAGTTAATGCGCCATGTTGACTACTGCTCTGACTGGAGTAGCAGCCTTGTACCTCGTGATCATGTACCAGATGCCCAACCGCGTCTACTACTCGCAGTTCGTCGACATGGACGCCGCCAAGATGCGAGCCGCGGTCGCCAATATGCTGCTATACTGTCTGGTCGAGCTCGTCTCGCTCGTTGCGCTTGACGGCGTGCTCCGGCGCAAGCTGCGCTTCTCGACGCTCCGGCAGCTCGCGTTCGTGCTGGACCGGCAGGCTGTTCACGTGCAGTCAGCGCTGGTGATTTGGGTTTTCTACACGACGCAGCTGTCTCTTGATCACTTCGGTACGCCGCAAACATTTCCTTATGACACGATACGGCTACGAGCCAAGAGATGCTAACCTCGATC
Organism: Phytopythium delawarense; assembly: GCA_023338175.1. Taxonomy (NCBI): domain Eukaryota; phylum Oomycota; class Peronosporomycetes; order Pythiales; family Pythiaceae; genus Phytopythium; species Phytopythium delawarense. Next base: position 4,558 of record JAADYF010000775.1, on the reverse strand, counting down.
ATGGTGGACGGCTGCAGGCGCTGACTACTCTTTCAGATTTGGTTGGCTGGACGGTCAATGAAGTGGTCGCTTTCACAGCATCGGAGCAAGATGTTACACGAGTTACAGCTAGGAGCCTGGCCAATGTGGTTCTATTGGATTGCGGTCAATGGCCGCCCTTCGCTAGATATCCGCGGCATTCATCCTGTATTCCGTCTCGCTTGGAGCGCTCGCATCTGCTTTTGCAGTGCGGGGGGGAGCGAGCAAGGCCTTCAAGCACCCTGCTCGATTAAACCCTCCGCGGTGACGGCCCCAGTCTCCTTCAACCGTGATGACTCCACGCAGCCAGCTCGACCGCAGGAGCCGCGCGGTATTGCCATCCACTGCAACGCGATCGCCTATCGAGAAGCAGAACTCATCGTCCAGGCGATAGGCACTCTCCGATTGCGGCTGCGCGCTGGTGTCACCACAGCATCCGCCCGTGTAGATGGCGATCTGGCCATAGTCCTCGTAGGAGGACTCCAAGTCCTCCACTGCAAAGAGTCGAAAGTTGCACCGGTAGAGTTTGATCTCCCCGTCCCCAAGGACAGGAGGAGACGATGGATCTAACGGACGAGTGATCGTTCGGGTGTCCACCTGTCGCCCCAGCCTCTGGCACAGCAGACACATGTCCACGTAGTATGGCGAGCGCAGGAGCTGCTCCTTCGTGGCATCCAAGGACAACGAGGGCTGGGTCCTCTCATCAGCCGACAGGCGTCTTGCTCCGCACACCGCCGTGAACCTGAGCTCGCCACCCGCCTTCAGCAGCACAGACGCGCACTCCAGCGCTCGCTGCACGCGACTAGGCTCGCTCGTCTGCAACGAGCAATTGAGCAGCACAATGTCGGCCGTGGACCGCCGTCTGTCCAGTCCAGGAGCAAAGCTGTCGGCCCCAATGAACTCGAGAACGGGGTCTGCTGCAGCGGCGTACTGGAGGACGTCGCGCACATAGTGATCAGCAAGCCTGGCTCCCAGCTCTCGCGATGTCTGCACCGATTCGACACACGAGACACGGCCTAGGTCGCCCACCAGCGCCGCAGCGATGAACGCGTCGACGGTGCTGTTGGCGCCGACTATCACAATCCGCAGGCCCTTGATGTCTTCGCGAGCCAGAGACCGGAGATCGCTGCTGCCGCAGTGGCACGCCAGTCTGCGGATTTCCGTCGGCAGCTTGTCCAATATCGACTCCCACTGCGGCTCCCCCTTGCCTGATTCAGTATCTGATGGCGAGAGGAGTCCACAAAGCGCCGATGGGCTCGCGATGGAGGCCAGCAATTCAGCGAAGTCGTCGTGGACTGCGTCAACGCTCGGTCGAGCATCGACAGCGTTGTTCTTCTGGCGCTCAAGCGACGACGCACTGCTGATAGAAGGAGCTTGGACGTCGCTTGGACTCTTCCCGCCAGTCATGGTGTCGTTGTCGACGACGTGCAACGCGTCCAGCATGCTGCTCGACGACGCCAACAGCAGTGGATCGACGCTGTTCCAGTTCACCGCCTCCACGGCGCCGGGGATGGAAGCCGTCGCGCCTGGCGGCAGTGCACCTCTGCTGTCGCCGCCCTCCCGCGGCCGCGCGTCACCAGATCGACTGCTGGCCGCCGTCTTGCGCAGCCGGATGCCGTGACGGTGCTTGAAGCGCGCGAGCCAGCCGACCGAGAGCACGAGCTGCTCGTCCTTAATCCCGTGCACCTGCTTGAGCCGCTGTGCTTCCTCGAGTATGAGCGCCTCGGTCAGCACCGCCTTGGTGCTCCTCGCCCGGTCCGTCGCCGCGCTCCCTGCATCGACCAAAGCCTCGGTGGGATCACTCGGCTGAACCGGCAGCCCAGCGTCCGTGTCGGAGGCCGCGGCGTCCAGGAAGGCGGCAATGAACTTGACCAGGTCGGCCTCCAGGGCCGGGAAGAGCGGTCGGCGCTGGCGCTTCATGTTGGGGTTCTGTAGCGCACCCTGCTGCAGCCGCGCCCAGTCCATGGACACGATCTTGGAGAGCGTCGAGCGGCCGCAGGCCCAGCCGAACTTGGCCGCGATCTCGCGCCGCAGCTGGTCCTGCGACGGCGCCAGCTCGCCGCGGCCCTTGCTCTCGCCCACCTTTTGCTCGCAGAAGCTCTTGACCACCGCCTTCTCGTGCAGCGACAGCGCCGTGCGCGCGCGTTTGCCGCCCACCGCTGGCGCCGGCTTCGCCGCCTCACCCGCTACATGTCCGTGCGCGTCTGGGACTTGTGTGGAAGCAGCGGCGGCGTCGGCAGCATCGACGGCGACGACTTGCGCCTTGGCGTCCGCCATGTTGTTTCTACGCTGTTCTTGTAGGGGGAAGTGAGCCTCGATAGGAAAAAAAAGTTACCGAAATCGGAAAATTTACCATTTCGACGAAATTTACAGAATTTCGCAGTTTTGTTTGCGATTTACTTTTAAAAAAATCGAGTCGATCTGATTCCCGGGCCATACTGAAACGACGTGAATCAGACTGAAAATGAAATTTACCATATATATTTCAAGATGACGTCAACAGCGTCTTCGTAAACGAGCCATTATCCGAGCCGAGCCGTCCCCGAGCCGTAACCCGATAGTTATCCTCAATGTGGTCCACCCTACAGCGTTCAGTCTCAGAGAGATGATTGGAGCCCAGAGAAGGGCCTCCTCACTTTCGATCTCGCCCGACACGCCTCGACCCGCCACGTTCCGACACGCCTTATCCTCATGTTCGCGACCTATCTTCTCACCTCTTCGAGGCGCCTACACCACCGCAAGAAGACCTACGTTGGATACTCTGTTGACCCATCGCGCCGACCCGAAGAACACAATGGACGCAACAAGCGGGGAGCCATTCGCACGAGGCGCTATCGCCCATGGATCCCAGTGTGCGTGATTGGGGGCTTCTCGACCAACAAGACAGCGATGAAATGTAGGTTAGCGCGCGTGATGGCATTGTATGATGCTAGTTACTAATGCTGCTCGCCTAGTCGAATGCAACATCCCTTTTCAAGCAAGTACACTAGAGACTGGTGGAACCAGAGCAAGCACGCGAAAGGCGTTGAGAGTGAAAACTCTTCTCGCCATAAGATCGTCGAGGCGAATCTCCTCCTCTGGCTGCGAGAATCCGGGACACTATGGGGAGTGGACAATCTCTTTGTTCTGCATCCATCGCCGACAACCCTAAAATGAAGTTGGATGGTTTGACTCCATACCACCTGACATCGGACGCCCCATGGTCCCAATCAGTGCCCGAAAAAAAGTACTGTAATAAATTGCATTTCGATTAGTCTTCCGCATTTATTAGCAACAAGATTGTTGTGCCTGGCGTAGCCGGGCAGCCTACAGGTTTAACCCGTTCACGAACGAAGTCAGTCTCTATATTGTACACTTTCCAAGGAATATGCAAATGGATTGGTCCAAAAGAGACCATCTCGCAAACCACGGTACTCCCTGCGGGAAGAGATATATACCGAAATTTGCAACGAATCTTTTGACTGCAGACAGGGCACGTATATATAGAATAAACTATGCCAAAAAAGTTGCACCTCGAGAGGGCATTACTATCCTACTACAGTCAGTTGGATTTCTGTGGAATGGTCTGAAAAAGACCACATCGCACCCTATTTCCGCACCACCTTTTGAGATTAGTGCGAAATGGCCCAAAAAGGATCTAAATGTATGTGTCTGTGTGTTTATTAATGTGAGTTTGTGTCTGCGAGTTTTTGTTTGTCGGTGTGTGTTTGTGTTGGATGTGTGAGCATTTGTGCGATTGTAAGTATGTTTGTGTGTGTGTGTTTTTTTTGTTTCACGTTTTTAGCGTGATTGTGTTTCTGTCTGTTTCTGTCAATCTGAGAGTTTGTATTTAATTATATATTTATTATCTGTTTATTTGTTTGATTGTGTGTGTGTCTCTCTGTGTGTGTGTGTGTCTGTGTGTGTGTCTGTGTGTCTGTGTGTCTGTGTGTCTGTGTGTCTGTTTGTCTGTGTGTTTGTGTGTTTGTGTTTGCGTTTGTGTGAACGTGTGAACGTGATTGTGTCTGCTTCTGTGTGTCTGAAATTTTGTATTTATATATCTATTTCTTTGTTTGTATGCTACTGTATGTGTATGTCTGTGTGAGCTTGAACTGTATATTTGTGTAAGCGTGACTGTATTTGTGCCATGTGTAATAAACCAAATTTTGTAAACGACCTTGCGTGTGTGTATGGATGTGTGTGTGTGCGCGTAGTCGCGTATGAACATGCGTGTGTTTGATATGGACGTATGTGTTTGTGTATGTGTGAATTTCTGTGAGTTTGGTTGTCTATGTCTGACTTTGTATCGGAGCGTCTGAATATGTATGTATTTGGCTGTTTCTCTCTGTGAATATTTGTTTGTGTGTATATATAAAGTGCCGAACAACACTTTAAGAACGACCTTAAAAATGCCGTATCGCTGGAACCTCTGTGGCATTGAGAGTGCTGTTTAGATATGTTGGCGGTTAGAGTCCAATTGAGCGCTGACATAGGACGAGAGCTGCTGATTCGGCGTTGAACGGGTGGCTCCAATACAAACAACCGGTATTGCGATGCGGAC
>JAADYF010000774.1:0-13905 GCA_023338175.1 Phytopythium delawarense | reverse complement strand
GCCAGTCGACCCGACGCAGCCTGCGCGCGCATCGTCGCTGCGTTCACTGCTCGAGACGACCAGAGAACGACATCACATCGTGCGGGACGTGCTGTCGCTGACCAACCTGTCAGTCAGTCCAAGTCCCTCAAGCTGACGAAGAATGAGGCCGGTGGTGATCGCCGGTCGTCGCGAGAACAAGTACAAGACGTGTTCGACGATCGACCTTCGATCAAGCGGCGAGCGGACCCACGTGCTCGGAACGAGCGACGTGTCGAACTGCCCTTCGTCTGGCATCCGGTTCCTACTGCGACGCTGACATCTTCGTCAACAACTGGCAGCTGCTGCGGCAACTCGCCGCGCGCTGCTTACCGCTGCTGCCAACAGCGGGGATGACCTGCCAGCCCACCTCCATGGCCCGGCGACATGGAGCCACCGCCTCCCGATCCATCACCCGAGCCTGAGTCAAAGCGCAGACGGCTGGACGTCACAGCGCGCCACGGTGGGTTTCCTGACGCTGGCTGGATGCTGATCCCTGCTGATGCGTTTGTGATCGATGCCAAGGCGTTGAGACGTCTATATTTCTCCTGGGGAGCCCGACGACTCGCGGCGCCGGTTCATCAGAGCTGTCGATGCCTCGCGTAGACGACTGGAGCGAGACATGGATGCGAACCTCACACGGCTGCAGGACACGCTGCGTGCCATCGAACAAGGCCGGCGCTTCGAGAACGTGGACAGCGTGCTGCTTCGCCAGGTGCTGGGAGCGCCACCCAAGCACGAGCGGCGAGAGCGGACTTCAACCGGTGACTCTCCTGTCGTCGTCGTGACCAAGGAAGAGCGAGGAGACGTGTACCGCGCGCTGGTGGAGCTCCAACGACAGCGGAAGAAGACGCGACAACTCACGAACAACCAGAAGGCGACAGCTCTATCGGTCTCCGATGTGGACGATGCGAAGGTAGTCAACACAAGCCCACCAAAGCTGTTCGAGTCACTGCATCATGCGACTCCGAGTCGTTCGATGCCGCCGTCACCCGTGCGTCCTCCTCCTCCTCAGCCTCAAGACAAAGCTGACATGCACAAGCACGACGAGCTCCGCACGGTGTTACTCGCCAAACAAACGCTTGAAGCCGGCATCAAGAACTCGCAGCAGGAGCTGCGCATTTCCCAACGGCAGGTCGCTCACGCCGCCACCAAGGTGGAGCACGCGCTCGCTGCGTCCGCGAACATCTTGCCGCCTTCGTTCCTGTTTGAGCGCAACCTAGTTAGCTACTGCCGCGATCGAGCCGTGGACGCCGTCAAGCGGGTGCTGCTGCGCTGCCAGCACCGGTTCTTCCTTGCGTACTGGCGCCGCTGGAGCGCGGCGGTCGTCAGGTTGCGCGCATTGGAGAAGAAGCGCGCGGTGGCGACCATCACGCGTGTGTTTCGCGGCCACCAAGCGCGAAACCTCACTCGTCGACTGCGCCGGCAGCGTGACAAACTCGAGTCTCAACGTCTACAGCTCGTGCGGCTGCGCATTCAGTACCGAGACGCCCAGGCGAGGCGAATCCAACGCGCGTGGAGGAGGTTCCGGCGTCGGAAGCTGCTGTTCGAGCGCCTTCGCCGCCGAGACGCTGCCAAATTCGTCCAGCAGCGCTTTCGCGACCGCCGCCTGCGCGCCAACCAGCTAATCCACGCGCTCGTGCACTTCAAAGCCATCCGCGCGGCTATCCGGATTCAGAAGATGGAGCGCGGTCGCCAAGCTCGCGGCCGAGTGGTGAGGATGAAGCGCCAGCTGAAGAGAGAGGCGCTGGTGGCGGACATCATGGCTAGAAACGCATCCACGGAGGCGCTTGTCGCCTGGAAACTGCGACGCCGAGGCGCCGCGTTCCTGATCACGCGCGGATGGATCTACCCGTTCACAGTTCGCCGCAGGTTCCGACTCATGGTGCGCCAACTGACGCGACTGAAGGCAGCGCGCGTGATTGCTAGAGTCGTGAAGCGATGGTGGACTACCAAGCAAGCACTAAAGGACCAGGACCCTGAAGAAGAAGTGGGAATGGGACGTTTAGCTGCGTTCGACAAGTGGCTGGCGCTGCTACCGCTGGACAAGCAGCAGGGGCGACGACAAGCCGCGGTGCTGATACAGAAGAACCTGCGTCGGTGGGTGCAGCAAGGCAAATACATCGTGGACAAGGCGACGAGGGAGAAGCACGAGAGGAGGATCCGACTTGCGGCCAAGAAGCAGCGGATGGAAACAGCCAAGACCAGTGGTGGAGGCGTTGGCATCGCTGCTCTTCGTCGGCAGCTGTCTTCAAAGCCTCGAATCGCTTCCATAAAGACCATGACCACTGCTCCAGGTAATGGACCTCGGTTCATGAGTCTCGCGCGATCTTTGCAACCGAAAGACAAAGCCAACGGAAGCAGCAGCAACCTCAGGACCGCATCGACAGCCATAACAACCGCTCTAATGACCCCCGAAGACCGAGCTTGCAGTGTAATCCAGTGCATCTTCCGCCGTCATCGCACTCAACTGCAATTCCAGCGGTTGAAATGGCGTTCACAGGCCTCTCAAGTTGAGAAGCGGGTGCTACATCGGCGCCGGAGCGCCATTCGCATCCAAAGTGCTTGGCGAGGGTGGGCAGCAAGGCGGTTAGTGGTTATCATGAAGGCCGAGCGAACTCTCCGCTCGTACGTGCGTCGATGGAAGCTGCGGCGCTCGACTCTGCGAACCTGCGCCGCGACCCGCATCGCAAACTGGTATCACAACGCCTATGGGCGTCACTTGGCGTATATTTGGCGCCAAGAACGCAAGCGCCGCATGCATGCCTCTCTCACGCTGCAGCGGTGGGCTCGGCACTGCATCTGGGCTTGGTTTAGGTTCCCCAGAGTGCTCGCCGCTGCTCGAAGACGCCAAGAAGCGAGCGACTTTGGATGTGCGAGCCTCGAGATCTGTAGGCGGCATCTCCGTGAATCGCTTCTCTCGCGGTCGTTCAAGGCTGGACTTGAGCCTGCAGTGAAGAAGTTCCTCGGTCAGCTGCAAGGTCAGAGCCAGCAGTCACCGTTGCTGTCTTGGAGAAAGTATCGCATCGTGGACCTCCCAGTGGTGCAGCTCGTGTTCCTAGCGGTGGCGACCGGCACTGCGTATGTGTCCGACAAGTGGCGTGAGCTCGCCGCGTCGTCTTCAGGACCACCTGCCATCCTTCAGACGCGAGTGGAGCGTTCCAAGGCGCTTCAATTCTTCAAGAACCTCAACCGAACCAATTCGACGTCAAACTCCAGTCCCAAGCGCAGTCCAGGCAAGAAAGTGCTCCTGTTCTCTCCGACGGACGTTGACGTGTGCCTAGCCAAGGCAACTGGCGCGTCCAAAGGCGCACTTTTGTTCGCAGAGTTCGTTCGGCTGCTCAGTCACATGGCTGATCTCAAGATCGCGCCGTCGATGAGCGACAGCGCGGCCATCTCCCGCCACGATGAGGCCACTTCGCGTGTCCTGACTCTCCTCTGGCGCTTTGTGCTCGCGGACACTGATGTCAAGGTGCTGCTCACCGACTTTCAGACTCAAATGGACGCCGAGTTTGATGCTCGAGCTCGTTGCTTGCAGCGGCTGGCTCGACGTCGAGGGAACCTCATGCGAGCGACGATGATCTCCGCGAAAGCCGAGCGCAATCGGCACATTCTGAAGAAGAATGCGGCGGCGGTGCGGATCCAAACGCTGCTTCGGCGAGTACTCGCAAAGCGGAAGTACCGAGATCGAGTGCGAGAAATGTATGAGAAGTACTTGGACCCGGACTGGGGCCTTCCCTACTGGCTCAACCCGCGCACGGGGTATTCAACGTGGTGCAAGCCACCAGTGCTCGGTGCCGAAGACGTCAAGACGGAGCCGGTGCCCTTCCCGTCGGCCGCACTGACGCTCAAGATCTCATGCAACGGGAAGGATGGCTGCGAGCGGTGCGCGCAGTGGCTGTGCTATGATTGTGACGAGTACTTTTGCGCCGAGTGTCTGCTGGAGTACCACAACAACAAGCCCAAGAAGAAGAAGGCGGACGCCGTCAGTCGCTCAGGAAGTACCGCTTCATTGAATACCGAGAGCGGGAACGGTGGCAACACCTCCAGCGATATTGATAGAGGAGTGTCAAGCGAGGTGCCTGACGGTAATGCAGAAGAGCGAGAGCACGAGATGGAGAAGCTCGCGTTGTGCGGGCTGTGCGACTTCCAGCTCGCGTCGAAGCGCTGCTCTGACTGTGAGAACCCTCCCAAGCAGACCAAAGAACAGCCCTCGGTGCTCAAGACGCGGTCGCAACCAGCAACTCCGGACGAGATCAAGAAGCAGGCGTTGTTCTGCGACGTGTGCTTTGCGTTCATGCACCACCGCGGCCAGCTGCAAACACACAAGGCATCACCACTGCTCGAGCTGTGCCAGTTCTGCGTCCCGGACGATCTAGAGCAAGACAAAAGCGTCAAGACGGCCCAAGTCGTCAAGCAGCCCAACACGGTGCAATGGGAGTGTGATGCATGTCATCACGCTCGAGTTTGCGGTGCCTGTGCTGGTCAATTCCATCCAATCGAGAGCTGTGGCAAGCTGCGGCGGATTCCACTGCAAACGACGAGCATGTTGGCGCGAGCGAAGCGTCTGAAGGACGAGCAGGAGGCTCGAGACCGCGCGGACGTGGACAAGCAGCGGCAGCGCGCCGATAATGCCCGGCGCGACCGGTTCGCGCGCGTCATCCAGCGGTTCTGGCATAACCACGGGCCTCTGATGCGTGCGCGTCGCGTTCTCCTCGCGCGCCGACAGGAGCAGAGCGACCGGTGGAAGCAGTTGCAGCAGGACCGCAAGCGAGAGAAGACGCTGGCGTTCCGCGTGAAACAAGTCTTTGGTGCGGCACCGGTGCTACCGAGCGACTCGGACGTACAGCAGCGACTGCGGAGCATGAACTCACTCGTGCGGCGGCGGATGCGGCAGCGAGCACGGGCGTTTGGCGTCCTGCTGCACGAGTACATGACTGTAGGCGTGCCGCTCCCAGGAGTGGCGACACTGGTGCGCGGCGACGCAGAAGCTGGCGAGCAGGACGAGCTGATGACGTCGGAGGATCTCCAAGGGTGGGTCAAGCGAAGGCAGACGCTTCGACTGGTTAGGATCCCCAAGGACACCAAGACAGCAGACAAGTACCTGTTCGCGTGGACGGCGTTGGCTCAATGGAGCAAGCGGAAGGGCACCGAAGGAGCTGAGGACACCGACGGCGTGGTGGCGGATGTCGCGGCGAAGGACGCAGCAGTAACCGAGAGGAGTATCATGTTGGCGACTCGGTTCCCATCGCCAGCAAGCAAGTCGAACGACCAATCGAAAGGCGAGTCAAAGGGCAAGAAGCGGTCGGAAGACAAATTCGAGGAGGGCGAGGAAGACGGCGCCGAGTTCGCCATGTTCCTGGTCGAGTTCTCAATGGACCCGAAGCGCACCGTCTGGATCGACCACACTCTGTGCGTCGCCTGTCAATTGCCGATTGACTTGCTACGTTGTCTGTTTGACTAACGAGTGCGTCGTGTGTGATTAGTGCCGAGAGGTTGTGGGAGTGGAAGAGGCTCAAGGCCCTGCAGCGACGCGAGAAGCTCGAGGCGCTTAAGCAGAAGAAAGCGGCGGAGGCACTCAAAGACGGGCTTGCCCCTGCTTCTCCACAAGATCCCCAAGCTCCCGCTGCGCCAACGGTTGATGAAGCACAGCCGAGTGATCCTCAAGGCAGCAATGACATCATGTATCCGTCGTCCTCGCTGTTGCCGCCAGGCTACTCGCCTGCAAGTGACGCCGCGTACAACTACGACAACGGGTATCAGTATGGCTACGGCTACGGCTCCGGTACGTCGGACAATGGAGCGTGGAGTATCGAGAGCCCGGCTGCTTCCCCTGCACTGGTCGACAGCAGCAACTACTACAACTACACCGACTACTACGGCGGCACTGGAAATGGCTGGGACCAGTGGAGTGGCAGCACGTACGATGCTACAGCAAGCGTCACCGAGGGCTATCAAGGTGCTACCGAGTTCTACCAAGACGCCACGGCGACGGCGAGCGGCGGTGACTACTACGACAACAGCTATGGGTATGCCGCGGGCGACTACAACTCCTATTGGTCTGGAGAAGGCGTGGCGTACGACGCTGGCGAGTATACTTCGGCCCCAGCGGAGTTCACTGCTCCAGTAGAGTACACGATGGACCCCAACGCGTACGAACAAGCTCCAGACTACTCCATCGACGTCGACGCCTCGGGATATACTGGCGGGTACCCAGACGAGCAGCAAGAGCCGACGCCGTACGGAGCGAGCGAAGCGACTTGGACGTCGCCCTGGGAGGAAGTGTTCGACCCGCAGACCGGCCAGACGTACTATTGCAACCGCGAGACGGGCGAGACGGCCTGGGAGATGCCTGGCGCATGAGATGCAAGCGGACGAGGAGTTGGCACGAGTTGGAACGAATACATATCTATCTATGCGACTCGGACGCGGCTGCAGGGTCCTCGTGGGCGTCCCACGACGCCCTTAAGTGCTTGGATGGCCCTCTTTCACCGTCCACTTGGCTCCATCATCTCCCGCGGGACGAGCAGACCGACGCAGAGACGCTAGTTTACCGCCGGCCCTTGCTGCGCTGGCTGGCGCGGGCCGCCTTGCCGGCGCGCTTGCCCTTGGGCGCCTTGGTCTTGGCGGCGGCGGCGCGCACGGCGGCCGCGGGCTTGCCCTTGTTGGCCTTGTGCGCGCCGGGGAAGCGCGACATGTCGTTGGTGCTCTCGCGCGAGTTGTGCTTAAGCCCGCGCTTCTTGCCGCCGAAGCCGTACTTCTTGTCGCGCGCCTCGCGGCCCTTGTTAACGTTGACGCGCGGCTTCTTGTTGTCGCGGCGGTCATTGCCGTCGGGTCCGCGCTTGCGCTTGCCGAAGGCGTTGACGTCGCCGTCGCCGCGCATAATGTCCTCGAGCTGCTGGTCGTCCGTGTCCTGCAGGCCCTTGCTGTCTCCAGCCTTGCGCTTCTTCCACTGCTTGACAGCGTCCAGCGTGTCCTTCTTCTGCTGCGTGCGCTGCTTGACCTTCTCGGCCTGCAGCTCCTTGGCGACCTTGCGGTGCGCCTGCGACTTCTTGCGCTCCTCGACGGCCGCGATCTTCTTCTGCTCGTAGATGAGCTTGTCCTTGACCTTGGCCATGTGCGCGTCGCTCTTGAGCATCTCGGCGAAGTAGTCCTCCGGTCGCTTGTAGGCAACACCCTCGCGCTTCAGCCGGTCCTTGGCCAACCGCACGCTAGCCACCGTGTTATTGTAGAAGGCCACTTCGCGCTTCAGGTCGTCGTGCACGCTGTCCAGCTCCAGCGGCGCCGCGCACGTGTCCAGGTGCTCGACCCACGGCAGCGCGCGCTCGCCGTCCCACTCGGCCACCAGCGCCGCGATCGCCTCGCGATGGTAGACGCCCTTGTTCTCGGCCGCGTTCTTCGCCGCCGCCTCCTCGCGCAGCTTGTCTTCCACGAGCTGGCGCTCCACCTCGGCTTCGGCCTCCTCCTCCTCGTCCTCCTCCTCGCTGTCGCTGGCGCCGTGGTCGTCGCCGGCGAACCCGCTGAGCGCCGGCGTCTCGAGGATCTCCTCCTCGGCCGCCTCCTCGGCGCGCACCAGCGAGCTGAGACCCGCCGCCTTGTGCCGCGCGCCGCCCTTCTTGCCCATTGTGTAGACGGTGACCTAGAGCGTGAGCGTGCGCTAGAGCGTGGAGAGGCAGCAGCAGCAGCAGAGCGGACGCCAAGGAACTGAAGAGCAGGCAATGCCGCAGCCTTTGGAGCCTTTGGTGGACCTGGTGGTTGGTTGGCTGGGCCAACGGCGCGCGCACCGTGGGCGAAAGAGGTATACGGCCGGCTGTGGTTGAGCTAAATGCGTCTTTTGAGATGGAGAGAGGTGTCGAGAACGGTACTGCTAGGAGGGAAGGCACTTTTGTGGGATAGTGACATGGAGCTGGAGATTCGGCCGGAAATGAGTTTGGGGTCGTCATTTCGCGGTCTGCTCAATGCGAGCGTGGTCGACGCACTTGAGTGGTGACTTGTGTGGTGGACCGATGCATGGCGCCGAGCGAAAGCTGCCACTCGAGGGCGAGCCGTTGTCGCTCGTTGTCTGACTGGCCGGCAGTCCCGCAGCCCCGCATTGCTCGCCAACCGTTTTGTCCGATCCCGACCGCACATCCTCGTGGTTGAGCTGTCGAGGCAGCGCCGCGTGTCCATGGCGCAGCCCGTGTCCTGACGATGGCCACAGTGGACGAGGGCATCCTGGTGGCGGTGCTGCTCTCTTCAAACCCGAGGACGCGGCAGACGTCGCCGATGCGCGTTCATGATGGATAACCAAGCCATTCTGCAACATGCGTCTGTCGCCACGATGGCTCCATACAATGCCTTGCGTTGCGTCTTCGCTGCGAATCGCATCTAAACGATGAGCAACAGATGGAGTGTTCGCACATGGAGACCAACTGAACCTTCCACGCTGATATTCTCGCTGGACGTGAGCATTTTGGTGCCATCGACACTTCCAGAAATGCATGTTCAACAGCCATTCTCAGGACCGTCAGACAGGGGAGAAGGCCAACATGATCGCGTCGGGTGAACTTGCATCGCAAGCAGCTGACAAAATGAGGGAAACACCTCTGGCATTTTATATGGGTCGCCTGTTCGGGCCGACCCGACCCGTCGTGAGTGTCTCATGTGGTCAAAAGAGCCGGACCCTACCCCTGTGATACAGAATTTCCCTCTCAAGCTGCAAGTGTCGAGATGGAATCGGCCCAGGCTGTTTGGCAGTATTTTTCTCGAAGACGCGAGCGAAACAGCTGGAGCGAACTCGGATCTGGCCTTGGTTTCTTTCTTGTCTTGCGCTTCATATGGAGGAAATGGTCTCAGATCGTGTCAGATATTCCGATGGTGAGTTGCAGCATACTTTGCCTCTTGGATCAGATCTGACTCGGTGTATTGAAAGCGTGTTTACGACACCAAAGGGAGTCGGATTGCGCCACTCGTTTGATAGGTAAGAGATCTGATAGCCACTTTGGTCGGTCACCTTGGCCATCGCGGACCTCTCGTTGAACACTTGATACACCGAGCTGTGTGCAGACTACAGTATGGATTCCCCCAGCGGTCGAGTGTTGATTCAGGTGCATTCCATCCTGGGTATCTGAATCGTTTCGAGTCCGCCACAGCAGGCGGGAGGGGCGTGCCAGCCAGTTTGATTGCCACGGAGAGTAAGTCATCCCTCCCCAAGTTCCAGTGAATCCGGCGGCCCGCGACGGGCCGAGCGAGACCCGTCAGCAAACCCGTCTGCAAACCCGCCTGCAAACCCAATTACTGTATCTTGCGAATTGTATGCCGCCTCCGACTGATTGTGGGTGGGATCAACTCTCGCAGGTCTTCTCTCGCTTCTTGTATGAGTGCCGGGCTGACCGACACTCCCGTCCGCGCAACCGCCAAAGCGCAACCCGACCCTGTTCCCCGCACACACAACAGCAATCGCCCGCCACGGTGTGCGGTCGGGAAAGGACAGCAAGGCAGGCAGCAAGGCAGCAAGCGGCGTCGCTCGCTCGATCCATCAGCGCGGACGGAAGGGGGCGGAGTGCACGCGGCAGCGGTCGGTTGTCGCTCTCTCTCTCTCTCTCTCTTCTCGCTGGTCGCTGGCCGCTCCGAGCGCCGTCGTCGTCGTCGTTTCGACACTCTTCTCGGCTTCGTGGACCTTCCTCGGGGTTGTCAAGCGCCGCAGACGGTCTCTCTTACTCTCATAAGGTGCGTGGGGATGATATGGTGATACTGGGACTCGGTTGAGGCCGCGGGTGTCGGGTGGAGGCGGCCGTTGCGGCTGGATTTAGCACGATGGCGTCACCCGCGGCCGACCGGGCGTTAATTAAGGCGCAAGGCGGCTGACGGCGGATTCCTGGCTGCGGGTTGTGATATGACAGGTGCGACAACGCGAGAACGGACGCCGCGGAAGGGTCGCTGGGTCTAAATCCTCGCCCAAGGTCGCTGCTCCCTTCTCCAACTGGGTTGAACACCGCCACTCGACACACCGAGACCTCGCAGTCGGACCTCGACCGCCCGGATCGACACTCTTCCGCTTGCATCGCCGACAGCGCAGCTCCCGCTCGCATCTCGTCGCCGCCGACCGCTTTTTCTTTTCAGGTCCGGTCCCGGCACCCTTCATTTCCCGCCGAGAAGAGTTTCGATCAAGATGATCATGGCCCGCGACGTTGCGGGAAGCGGCAAGTCGCAGCCTTCGCTGGCGGCCATCGTCGCCGGAACTGGAGGCGCCAAGCACGCGTTCTCGTTCAAGGACGCTGTCGTGCGCGCACCGCCCAAGACCCCTCAGGTTACGCCCTCAGCGACCCTGACCATCGATGCGACCGAGAAGCACGGCGACCATCGTGGCTCGAAGAGACCTGGCAGTGCGCGCTCTTCGAAGATCATCCGGTCGAAGAGTGTCTCTCACATCGTAGAGAGCCCAACATTCAAGAAGCGTTGCGAGGCGCTCAAGTCTCACGCGTGCGTCAAGCACAGCGCCAAGAAGTTCGAAGGTGCTGCTTCTCCGAAGAGGAACGGCTCGGCGAATGACAACGATGGGAAGCCGACGGCGCTCCAAGAGATGTGCGAGCGCGAAAAGTTGAGCAAGAGCTCAGGAAAGAAGAAGGCGTCCAAGCCGAGCAAGCACGCCCGGGACCGCGCGTCGCCCCGCAAAGTGCTCTCGTCTTCGAAGTCGTTGCCTGTCACTGATGCCGCTGGCCAGGTAGCGGTGAAGACGCGAGTACGATCGGCTTCTGCTGATGGGTCAAGCGTCTGCTGTACCCCGGCCGAGGGTCGCAAGCGCGCAAGCAGCGCCCCTGAATCGAGTCTGATCACTGTTGTCACCCCCAAGTCGCAGCTGGGCCAGCACTCGAGCCACAAAGATCAGCACGTCGAGCGTCAATCCGTTGTTACGTCTTCCCTGGCCCACAAGTCACTGGACACTGACGATGAGTTGGATTGTGACGACACGAACAGCGAATCGACGGCGGAGTCATCGTGCCCAAGCCCGCGTCATGGTTCGTTGTCCGGCTTCCACTGCCATCACCGTGATCTGCGCGTGCGCAGCCCCTCGAAGATCGACGAACTCGACGAATTGTCGGAAACGCTGTCGCACGACACGGCCGAAGACGAGGAGGCGCTCATGCTTCTTGATCGCATCAACGGGTTGTCAGCGGAGTTTGCAGCGCAGCGTGAGCACGAAGAGTCGAATGCGCTCTGCTGTGCTGTGCAGCACGCTGCGCAGCATGGAATCATTACCACTCACATGCAGCAGAACCTGATCTCGAACATTCGCCGTGGATTCCTCGATGAGGCGCGTGACGTGCTGTACCACAAGTGCCATCTTACTCCCGCCGTCGGGAGCGTTGTTGAAAGCCCCGACACTCCTACAATCGACCCTGGTGTGGCGCAGTCGTTCCTGTCATACATTGACCAAATCTCGCCAGCGGATGTGACGGAGGAGCGCCTTCACAAGCTGCACGTGCTGAAGTTGCTGTCAGACTTGCTTACCAAGTGGGTCAAGATGGTCGGTTACGAGCGTGGACTCAGTGAAGAGCATATCGCGTTGACGAGTGGATCTCTCTTCTTGGCTGGTTCCTACCGCCTCGGCTTGGACGACCCGAACTCGGACATCGACGCTGTTTGTGTGGCCCCTTGGCATGTGACGCGGGACGACTTCTTTGGCTCGTTCTGCCGGATGTTGCAGGACTCGGAACAGGTTTCGCATCTCGCGCCGGTGCCGAACGCATACGTGCCGCTGATTGCGCTCAACTTCCTGGGCGTGCGCATGGACTTGCTGTTTGCTCGTTTGCCGCTGCCGGCTGTCGAGTCACACCAGGAGATCGACTCGGACCACATGCTCGTGGGCGTGCACAGCGAGTCGATGAAGAGCCTCAACGCGCCCCGCGTCAGCTCGATGCTGCTGTGCTTGGTGCCGAAGCGTCGCGAGTTCCGCATTGTGCTGCGTGCAGTTCGCGCGTGGGCTCGCCGCCGCGGCATCTACTCTGCAAAGCTCGGGTACCTCGGTGGAATCAGCTGGGCGATCCTCGTGGCGTTTGTGTGCCAGTTGTACCCGACTGCGGAACCCGCCAAGATCTTCGTGCGCTTCTTCCAGGTGCTGTCGGAGTGGCAGTGGCCGCAACCCATCATGCTCAACATGCACTACGACGCAGGTCTTGGCTTCGAGATGTGGGACCCGCGGCACAACATCCACGACCGCGCGCACATCATGCCGATCATCACGCCTGCGTACCCGCACATGAATTCGTCGGTGCAGGTGTCGCATTCAACGTTCTCGGTCATCTATGAAGAGCTGTGGCGCGCTCGGTACCTGGCAGAGATTGCTGTCGGCATTTCTCGTCCGCTGGGCTCGGGCGTTTCCGAGAACGCCGAAGGCGACATGAGGGCGACCGCTGTTTGCACAGCGACGTCACTTCCCGTGCTGGAGTGCGACGCCGCAGCGCAGGCCGCGCTGGCAAGCGACCCGAATTCGTCGTGGTTTAAGATGTTGGAGCCTTCGAACTTCTTCATCCGATACGGGTCGTACCTGGTTGTCGACTTTGAGGCCGCGTCTGAGGCGGCCATGTACAAGTGGAGCAAGTTTGTGCAGTCGCGAATCCGCAAGCTCGTCGACAGCTTGCAGCACGTGTCGCCTGTGGCGCGCGTCCACGCGTTCCCGAGCTTCTTCCCGCACACGAGCGACTGCAAGAGCGCCTTCGGCTCGTGCGTGTTCATCGGGATCGAGTTCCACCCGCGTCGCAACAACGGCGGCGGCTCGCTTCTGCCACCGCAGGACGACCCGGAGGTCAAGAACACGCTGGAGCAGACAATTCGCTTCTTCTTGGCGACCGACCTGCAGCAGATGGAGGACCGGCAGCCCGACATGGAAGCGCGCATGACGTTTGTGAGCTGGACAGAGCTCCCCGACTTCGTGTTCCCGTTCGCGCGCTCGAACGCCAAGGCCGAACGTGCAGCGTACCAGGACGAGCTCGAGAAGATTGGCTTTGCGCGGAACACGTCACCATCGTTCCGCCCGCCATTCATGCCCGGCTTCCACCGCGGTAGTCGGTGGCGTGGGAACGGGCCGCGCAAGTATGCGGGCGGCCAGCGGAAGGCGTTCCGCCGCGACGGCGCGCGTCCGTACGCTGGGACTCAAGCCGGATGAAGCGTCTGACGTCAGAAGCTGTTGTGTATAAATGCGTGTTGTGTTGGCCAACACTCGCGGTGCGCGTCAACTACTTCGAAGTAGATCGCTGGGAAGCGATCTGTGGAGCACCAAAGAAGCGGCAAGACGTCGCCATAGAGGTCACGCGAGCGCGCAGAGGATTGCTCGTCCCTCCCCCCCGTCAACCCAGGTCGGATGCGTCGGCAACACAAGAAGAAGGGGGGGGGCTCGTGTCCGCGCAAGTTGACTCCGCTGCAGCTTCGTGCGTCGAATGCGGTCAGGGAACGTTTCTCATCTGTCGCCGCGCAAGTGGAGTTGAGCATCAACTATCGGCATTGCAACGCGCCACCCAGAGGAGCAAGCAACGAGCCGATCTGCGCGATGCGTCATGGAGCCCAGCGCGTTGGTCTGGCAACTGCAGACAGCATCAAGTAGGTCCGCATTATGGGTGGGTCTTTAACACCTACCTCTGTCACTATCAAATCAATCGAAAGCAGTCGAGGCTCGGTGAATGCGCATCGCTAGGCAGCGCGCGGCGAGTTGCCGCAGCAGCTACCAATTGTTGACGAAGCTGTCAGCGTCGCAGTCGGAACCGGACGCCATACGAAGGGCAGTTCGACACGTCGCTCATCCCGAGCGCGTGGACCTGCGCACCGCTTGATCGAAGGTCGATCGTCGAACACGTCTTGTACTTGTTCTCGCGACGACCGGCGATCACCACCGGCCTCGTTCTTCGTCAGCGT
>JAADYF010000773.1:0-13913 GCA_023338175.1 Phytopythium delawarense | reverse complement strand
GATGACCACATGGCGGCGTTGCGTCCAACGGAAAGTGGCCGACAAGCGAGTGCATTCGGGTGGTTGCCATGGCGCGTGGGCTGTTGCGGCTGGACAAACGCGGTTGAATGGTCGGAAGCGCGTACGGGAGGCGCTGAGCGTGAGTGTGGAGCGTCTGCAGTCAATAAGTGAGCAAGACCGTACTTACACAGGATCATTTCTATAGTACAGTCATTTCTACTTGGTTTTCCAATGTAGACAATCTCAATAGCGGTGATGACATTGCTCGGCTTCGTTCATTGACTCGGGATGTCGATGGGATTGGCTCTTGGCTCTCTTTTGCGGCCTCGGCCCCCTCATTGATGAACGTCCGCTGTTTCCTATTCCAAGGCAGCGTGAGTGAACGGAGCGATATGAGCCGCACTTCCTCTTTCTCTTTCTCTTCTTCATACCTCAGAGGTACACAACAACTTTCGCACACATGTTCACTGCAATGTCTCCTTTCGTATTTGACGACAACATTCGCATGCACGTTCACATTGTTCATTCATGCGCCGCCGCACGGTCGGCCATGCAGATCAGCATTGTCCACTCACAGCCAGTCACCGGCCACACGCCTACACTTGCTGCTCGCATCCTCTACACCTTCTTAAGAATGATGTTGAGCTGGTTGTACAGCGACTCCTCCTTCTTCTTGTCGATCGAGTCCTGCATCTTCTGCAGACGCGCGACCATCTTCGCCTTGGTCTCCTCGTCGAAGCGGTCCAGGTGGTCGAACGACTGCAGGATCGGGTACGCCGACATCTGGTTCACCTTGCCGATCTTGACGAACACCTCGACCATCACATCCAGGCCATCCTCCGTGCCCAGCGAGAAGTGGCGGATCTGCGAGAGACCGCGCGTGACCGTGCGACCGTGGCTCGACTGCGCCGGGTTGAAGCTCGGGTTCGCCAGCAGCGCCAGGATCTGCTTCCCGGCGTCACTCGACTCGAGGCTGCTCACGATGCCGATGTACTTGGTCAGCATGTCGGGCGTCTGGCGCCACTCCTCAAACACCTCGGCCTGCACCTTGGCGCGGTCCGCGGATGTCTCGTCCTCCAGCGCCAGGCGGAACGCCGCCGCCTTGTCCGACACGAACGTCGACGACTTGAGCAGCTGCAGCGCAAGCGTGGGACCCGCCACCGTTGGTACCACGTTCGGGATCGAGCTCAGCACGGGAGCCTTGCTGCCAGCGTTGATCAGCAGCAGCAGGTGGCGCTTCAGCGAACGCTCCTGGAACTGCTCGTAGTGCGGACCGGCGCGAGCCTCAGCCACCAGCTTGGAGTACAGCGCCTCGATTTTGGACGAGTACTTGGCCCAGACCGCCTGCAGCAGTGCCGTCGTGGCGTCCTTGATCTCGGCGTAGTGGTGGCTCAGGTCGTCGCGGCTGGGAATCGTCCGGGCCTCTACCAGTGTCAGCGCGCGCGCCGACGGGCTCAGGTCGTCCGAGAACAGGATCGAGCCGTGCAGCTCGACGAACGCCGGAGAGATCTCGACGCTCGCGTCCTGCTTCAGCAGACCCTCGATCACCTTGGCCTTCTCCGCGTCCGCGACGCTGCGGTACGCCTGGTACTTGTTGACAGCGTCCGGGTCCGACAGCGCCTGCTTGGTGAGCTGCGGGATTGACGCGTTCAGCTGCTTCGACTTGCCGAAGAACGACCAGCCGCGCGCGAACGACAAAAAGTCCGGCGCCTCGCTCACCCCCGGCACCACGAGCGTTGCCTCCTTCGTCTTGACGAGGAACACGCCCTCCTTCACCACCTTGCTGTCCTTCACGAGTGCCCAGTCGATCGGGATCTCCCACGGGCCGTTGTTGTCCGCTGGCTTGTCCTCAAAGCCCGTCTGCGTGATCTTGACCGTGTACTCCGCCTTGGCCGCGTCGTACTCCGTCAAGTACGTCACGTCCGGGTGACCCGGACGATTAAGCCACGTCTTCGCCAGGTTCTGCAGGTTCTTGCCCGAGAACTCCTCCATGCACTGGATCCAGTCCATCGTCGTGGCGTTGCCGAACGCATACTTGGTGTGGTACTTGTCCAGCGCCTTGTGGAAAGCCTCCTCCCCAAGCAGTAGCTCCACCATGCGCACAAACTCGGGCGCCTTCGAGTATGTCACGACCGACACGAGTTCCTGCGTCTGGTTGAAGCCCTGCGGCTCCACCGACAGCGACGTCGCCGACTTGTCCTGTGCAAGAGGACCAATTGCCGGCGTGTACATGTACAACACCTCGCTCAGACGGCTGTAGTCCTCTCCAAAGATGACGCCGCCACGCTTGCGCTCCATGTGCACCGTCACCGCTTCGTTGAGCCAGATCTCGAACGGCGACTGACCCGTCACCTGGCTACCGTTGATGTTGTGGTAGTACTCGTGCACCTTGACGTGCTCCATGTACTCGTACGATCGGTCGTCCATGCGGCAGCTCGGGCACAGGCACGAGCTCACAATGGTCGTGTTGCCGACGTTCTCCATGCCGCCGTAGTACGAGTTCTCCATGGCGATCTCGCGGTACACCGAGCCTGTGTACTTGTACCCCGTCTTCTTCCACACCTTGAGCAGCTCCTTGAGCTCGGCGCGGATCACCGTGAGACGAGCAGCGTCTTCGGCGCTCAGCGGCGTCTTGGCGTACGTCTCATTCGGTCCAAGGCACTGCTGCCCCTCCTTGTCCTTGATCGCCTCGCGCTCTTCCAGCAGCTCGTAGATGCGCTTGCGCTCGTCGTGGTGGTCGCACGCCTCCGGGCCGAGGCTGATCATCACCCACAGGACAGAGTCGTGCAGCATCTTTACGGCTGCCTTGGCGTCCGCGGGCTCAAAGTACCCTGGGAAGGCGAGGATCTCCAGCAGCGTCGTGTCGCCGTCGGGGAACTCGAGCGTGCGGCGAAACGTCTCGTACGTGCCGACGCCCAGGAAGAACAGGTACGGCGCCATGTTGACCTTGTGGTTGTAGTACTTGAGAACGTGGCGCGTCTCATCCGCCGCGCCGAGCGCCTCGATGGCCGCGTGCGGGACCGGCACGCCCGTCTCCGTGTAGTACCCAGGCGCCAGGTCGCCGTTGGTGATGATATTCGTGTAGCGCTTGTCCGCCACGATGGTGGTCGTGTAGTAGGCCTTGGCGTCCATCGTGTCGATGCAGGGCACGATGCGCTGGAAGCCGTGCTGCTGGCACTGCGTGATGATCGTCTTGGGCGAGCCCTCGGGCGTGTAGTCGTAGTACAGCCCCTCGAGGATGTTCTCCGTGGGCATCGCGACGCTGACCGTGCGCAGCACAAACTCCTCGCCCGTCTGCACGGGCTTGGCGAACTTGACGACCAGGAAGTGGTCCTCCGCGTCGACCGCGTACTCGAGCGCGCGCGCGTCGGCGAACGACGCCACGTGCGCGACGAAGTCCTTCTCGTCGCCCAGCGGCGCGAACGTGTCGACGCGCTCGACTGACTCGATCGCCAGCTCCTTCGCGTTGAGCTTGAGCTCCGCCAGCGGCGCGCCGCCCTGGTGCAGCAGCGTCGTCTGCAGCGTCACCTTTACCGTGGCCTCCGTCACGTCGAAGACCATGTCGAAGTGCAGCGGCTTGGTCGCCAGCGGCTGGAAGTCCGAGCGCGTGAAGCGGTACTTCTTGGGCTCCTCGCTCGCCATGCTGCCCGTCCTTTCTCTCTTCTGGTTGCTTCTTCTGTGCCGCTGCCGCTGCCGCTGCCGCTTCCTGATGCCACGTGCGCGCGCCGAGGCAAATCCGAGACTGATGCGGATCTTCTTCATCTTGGGGGAAATGGTACTATCATTCCGCGAATGCACAGTCCCTCTTCCAAACTGTCGGTCGAGTCAAATATACTAATATACAAGCTTACTCAATATAAACATGTTAATAAATAGTAAGACGCATTCATTGGTGCGTACCATTTTTATAATTTATAGTAGGCTATCATTTATAGACGTATAATAGTTTGGGGCGGAGAAGCGACCCATACTGGATACAAGATAGAACATGGCGTTGAACCTCGCGGCAAAACACCTTGCTTTTGTATGCTGGCGTCCGATTGCACATCAACGTCTGGTCTCTGGACCGACTTGCTGACCTGCATCAGGAGCACGGAGCCTGCCTGCCTGTATACGAATGGAGGACCGGCGCTGGCGTCTCAACACGCGGCGCTGGGCCTGCGGATGTGGATGCGATGTCTCTCGGGATCAGAGGCGAGGCCACGTGCATTGGTGTGTGTGTGTGTGTGTGTGTGTGTGTGAATGTGCTCGCTGATACTGTAGCAACTACTGGACGACGGGCAAATGTCTACAGGCGGCCGTCGTGCAGTGTGGTGAGGAAGGGCTGCACGGCCGCGAAGACGGCGCCGCTGCGCACGAGCTCGATGACGGCGTCCATGTCGGGCGACATGATGCGATCCTTGTCCAGCTTGGGCACCTTGGAGCGCACAAGCGCGTGCACGGCCTCGAGCGCGTCGGTCGTGCGCAGCGGCCGCAGCAGGTCCAGCGCCTGGCACGCCGCGAGCAGCTCGATCGCCACGACCGTCTCGACGTGCCCGACGACCGTGAGCGCCTTGCGGGCTGCGAAGCCGCCCATGGACACGTGGTCCTCCTTGGCCCCGCTCGTGGAGATCGAGTCGACCGATGACGGGTGGGTCAGCACCTTGTTCTCGGACACGAGCGCCGCGGCCGTGCAGTGCGCGATCATGAAGCCCGAGTTGAGCCCGCCGTCCTTGACGAGGAACGCCGGCAGATTGCTCAGCGTCGGGTTCACGAGCCGCTCGATGCGGCGCTCGCTGACGCTGGCGATCTCGTGGATGGCGATCGCGAGGTAGTCTAGCACCTTGGCCGGGTACTCGCCGTGGAAGTTGCCGCCCGAGATGACGA
This sequence comes from Phytopythium delawarense, assembly GCA_023338175.1. Lineage (NCBI taxonomy): Eukaryota > Oomycota > Peronosporomycetes > Pythiales > Pythiaceae > Phytopythium > Phytopythium delawarense. Next base: position 9,047 of record JAADYF010000773.1, on the reverse strand, counting down.
ACCCGCCGCCGCCGCGGTAGAACGTGTCGGTCGTCCGCTTGAGTCCCATGGCCGGGTGGTCGTTCTGTTGCTTCACGATCCGGTTCAGGCGCTCGATCTCCTTCTTGGCGTCCGACAGGTCGCTGATGTCGTCCGGGTTGGTGGCCGGCGTGGGCGGCTGGATCGGGTCCGAGTAAAAGTCCGTCGTCACCTCGGCGCTGCCCGTGAACACCATCGGGTTGTCTGTGGCGCTATTCATCTCGACGTCGAGCACGCCCTTGACAAAGGCGATCGTGTCGTGCACGACGCCGTGGATCTGCGGCGCGCACCGCAGAGTGTAGGCGTCCTGGACCTTGCCGGTGTAGTTGTGGCTGCGGAACAGCTCCGACGGGCGATCCGCCTGCAGCAGCGTGCGGATGCGGTCGGCGACGAGCTTTTGGCCGGCGTGCGGCCGCACTTCGTGGATGCGCGGATGGAAGGCGTTGACCGTGCCCTTGAGCACCTCGAGCGTCAAGGCGACCGCGACGTCGGCGCAGCAGGCGACGTTTTCGGCGCGAACAACGGCCTCGGCGCCGATCGAGGTGATGAGCTGCGTGCCGTTGATCATGGCGAGCCCTTCCTTGGCACCGAGCTGCACGGGCTTCAAGCCGTTCTTGGCGAGCACGTCGGCAGCCTCGGCGATGACAAACCGCGTCTGCCCGTCCTTGTCGGTGGTCTTGTTCCACATCTTGCCCTCCCCCATCATGCCGAGCGCGAGGTGCGCCAGCGGCGCCAGGTCCCCCGAGGCGCCGACCGTGCCCTTGGACGGCACGACCGAGAGGCAGTCGGCGTTGAAGGCGTCCACGAGCTGCTGCAGCGTCGAGGTGCGGATGCCCGAGTGGCCCTTGGCCAGCACGTTGATGCGCAGCGCCAGCAGCATGCGCGTCTGCTGCGGCGTCAGCGGCTCGCCTGTGCCCGACGAGTGCGATCGGATGAGGTTCTCCTGCAGCTCGGACAGCTTGTCGCTGCTCACGATCACGTTCGAGAAGAGCCCGAAGCCTGTGTTGATGCCGTACGCGACGCGCGACGGGTCTTGCAGGATGCCGTCAACCACCTCTCGCCCGTGCGCCACACGCTCCCACGCGTCGGCGCTCAGCGCCAGCGTCTTCTCGCCGCGGGATAGCGCCACCAGGTCCTCGGCGCACAGCGACATGCCGTCCAGCACGAGCTCCTGGCGCGCGTCGATCGGAGCAGCAGCAGCAACAGCAGCAGCACTCATGGCAGTCGTGGATGAAGAGCGGGGCTTGAAAAGCGGAGCTTGTGTGCTTGCGGGAGCGAATTGAAGAGTGAGCTCCAAGGACGCCACACTGACGACGTCGGTGCCAACCCGCCCCCAAAGCCCAAGATCGCCGCGCTCCACAGTCGCGCGTTGCCCTACATAGTCGTGGGGCGCAACTTGCAGCTACGCGCGGCTCGTCAGCTAGACGCCGACGCCTCCGATAGGATGAGCGCCACTTGGGGCATCTGCGCATCAAGCGGCGTTGAAGTGCGTAAACCGTCAAAAGCCCAGGTTTGGATGAGCTGCCACCACAGCAGCCATTTGGTTCCATAAATGAATATCCGCTGGCATTAGTTTCAGTGACGCCACTTCAATGAACATTTTCATAAAGTGAAGTAGCCCACATAAACTAATATCCGCCGAAAGTTTTGAACTGCGTCGGAATAGTGGACTGCCGCACAGCTTGTCAGAGCATGTGGAATTTGTGTGCGATCAAGTGGCCACCATGCGATAGCAGGAGTCGATCTACGATGGACGTCTCTCGTCTGATAGATGTCTCTCGGATTCATTGGAGGCTTTGAACTCGTGTGAGATAATCGATTTTAAAGAGATATAAGAGATTGCAGATCAATACCGTTTCCTCGTCATGATTGGCTACCATATGGCTACAAGTGGCCGCTCGGCCAATCACCGCGCTTGAAAAGAGGGATAAAGTACTAATTTAAAAGGGCAATTTTCCTCTTTTTTAGCCAATGATGACGAGGGGTAGTAAGATTAATAGCCACTCATGCCCTCGGATAGTATGATATTCTGTTTTAAATCAGTACTTTTGTTTCGTTTCTGCTCCGTTGAGCCTGCGTGGCCGACCCTTTAGCCTTGAAAGGGTCAGCAGCCCAGCCGACGGCCATTCCACTACATCTGGCAGGTTTTGGACTGTCTACGGCGATACTATCACTCGGACAGGTCCGATAGAGAACCTGTTGGAAGCGACCTCTCGAGCCCTGTACTTGACAGGACTTCCAGTGGACAGGATGGGAAACGCTCGCTCCCCATCACTCCGACCATAACATCTTGCAGGTTTCCCGGGACAAACACGTTGTCCTGCTGGCCATATAGTTATTACGCGCACAGTACTTCTTGGATCGATATGACTGGCGTGTTGTACGTTTGTTGCACGAATGTCGCTCTTCCCCTACTGGGGCAACATTCCTTCCTTCGCGATACTGTTCAACACAAGTGATGATATGTTTATCTCAAATTACAAATCTGATCATTATAAACGCCGTTGCCACAGCACAATGCTTGCACGCACGCATGTTGCATCATGTTTGGAAGGTGTTCCATCAGTTCAAAGAGGTCCAATTACCCTCTGTTTTGGGCGTGTGGTTTGGGCTGCCCAACTGTCGCGAGCGCCGGCGGCCGGAGAACGACCGACTTCCGCCGGGCCGCCGAGGATCCGGCCGTTAGTTGCCGTTGTGTCATCCCTGGGACGACACGACGGCAGGTACTCAACGGTTTCATGACTTCTATGATTACGTACATCTGGACGAAATGTGGTTCTATATCGACACCAACACCAAGCATTACTACATGGCGCTCGATGAAGAGGCGCCGTATCGGGCTGCCAAAAGCAAGCGGCACCTCACAAAGGTAATGGTCTTGATGGCGGTCGCCCGCCCCCGCTACGACACGAAGCGCAACAAATGGTTCGACGGGCGCATCGGCGTGTGGCCATTCACAAAGGTTCGGCCCGCGAAGCACTCGTCGAAGCTCCGACCCCGCGGAACGCCAATCACGTACACCGTGAACGCCACCCGCGATACAATTCGCAAGAAGATTGTGGAAGACGTCATCCCGGCAATTAAGCACTTGTGGCCAGGTACAGTACATGCATGTGAATTGGGCGATTCATCATGATGAACTAACTCTACTGTATGCTACTGTAGGGTCGCGCTCTGTGATGGTCCAGCAGGACAAAGCTGGCCCACAATGTCGCACCAATGATTCAGAGGTGCTGGAGGCGGGCTCGCAAGATGGGGGGACATTCGGCTGGTGTCCCAGCCTGCAAACAGCCCCGACCTCAACGTGCTTGATCTGGGGCTGTTTACATCCCGACAAGCTCTCCAGCAAACAAAGCGCATGGAGTCGATCGAAGGTGTCGTGCTCGCCGTCGTGCTCGCCGTCGAGGACGTCTACTCCGACCTCAACCAAGTGACCCCCGGCAACGCGTTTGTGTCGCTCATGGCGACCATGGAGCAGTGCCTTGCGGACGAGAGAGGGAATAATTTCCCGACGCCTCACGTTCACAAGGCAAAGCGGCGCCAGAACGGCGAGAGCTTACGCACCTTGGTGTGCAACGAAGACGCATTGCACAAAGGCGTCATTGTGGTGGTTTTGTGGGCGATGTCATTTCTGTAGCCACTCGAATTGACACAGCATGTTCAACTTCAACTTTCCGTTTTGGGCAGACATTAGTTTAGTACACTGGATTTTTCCTAATTTAGGATGCAGCTATAAAAATTATTGATTGGCTAAAAAAAATAAACGAGTTTTTACCAATCACGGTTGTTATCCCGTTAAAAGTGGAGCAATTTTTAAAATGCAGTACATATGTACTATTTGTTTTTGCTGGGAGGGGTTCCACTCCCGCAAATCCATTTCATTGAAAATACCACAATGTAAAAATATCCTGTTCTCAGAAAGTTCGTATCGTATCCGCCATCGTTTTTATGGGAACTACCAGCTATTTTTTTTTAGGTGGATACGGTTCCGGTATGTTTACAATGGCGGAGAAACGTATCCAATTTTACCGTTAGTATCAGTGTGAACGCACACGAACCTTCAACAATGCATTTTATGTTAATTTTATAGGTCCATGCTACACAACTTTAATAGTTTGGGAGCACTTTTTCAACTAGTTTCATTTTAGTAAATATCGGTTGTTGGTAAAGAGGGGTTTGGATTAGTTGAAAGGCCACCGAAAGGCCCTGCTATTTTGCGTTGGTATGGTAGGAGTATCATGCTCACAGATGGCGTGTCGATAGTCGCAATTGAAGCCAGATTCCAATCTTCCAGGTCCAGTGACCATGCCTCCACGTCGGCCAGTCCCCTCGTACGGCAAGCGACGCTTCGTCGTCGACGCAGCTGATCTCCAGGCTGCAACGAGGCTGGGCCTTACGCGTCCAAGAATCCACATCAACACCAGTGACTCGTCGATCGAAGACTACGGCGTCGTGTACGACAGTCAGCGGAACGTCGGTGTCGACATGTACGCCACCCGTGCTGCGCTGAGATCACAGTCCAATGCACTCGCTCAAGCGTGTGGCTTCCAGCTCTACGTGTACAGCTCCAGTGTGAAGCTAGTAACGCAAAATTCGGGTGCAAGACGCTGCACGGGATGCAGTATTTCGACACCGACACACCTGCCGACAGTTTGGCTTGCCCGTTTTTTCTTCAACGTCTACGGCAAGAGTGGGGAGTGGAAAATCACCAAGGCCAACTTTGCGCATAATCACGTCAAACACATCGGCTTCACCATGGTGCCTCGAGCGGACGGGCGGCTTCCGATGCCCGCCAAGTCTTTGCGCAATACAACCCAGGAGCTCGACAAGCTCACGGCTATTGTGAGCACCGAGATGCTGCCAGCACATCAATGTTCAACAGCGTCTATGTCCGGGAAGGCGGTCCAGTCGTTTCATAAAGGTAAGGGAGTAGATATTTGCCTCAGCACGGTGTCGAGGATCAAGGTGGCTATCGATTTCGGACTGAAAGGAGACGTGCGGCTCAGCTACCAGAAGCTCGAGGCGTATCTCCAGCTCGCCGCTGAAAAGAACCCGGGCTTAATTTGGAAGTTCGAGCGGGCTTCTGATGGCTGTACTTTCCTTCGAGCCTGCTTCGTACCGATTGCCGGTGTCCACGCGGCTTTAATGGCCTGACGTTTGGTTGGCTTTGGTGGGGTTCATCTCAAGGGCGACATGCACCAGCTTGGAGTCTTCTTGGTTGCCACTGCCAAGGACTATGACAACCACATCATCCCGTTTGCCCTCGCGCTGGTTCCCGTTGAAAACTACGACAACTGGTGCTGGTTTATGGACGAATATGGTCAATCTGCCGACAGTAACCTTGACGCACTTGCGTTTTGTATACTGCAGCGGGCCAATAGGAAAGCTGCGTCGGTATATTGACGAATCCACTGCGTTCAGGCCCAAATTTTTGACCCACCAGCACATTTAGGGTTAGGGTTAGCTGCTGCCGACACGTCGCCAATATATAATGTCGGCAGGGCGAGTGAAATATGCGCGTACCCCATACTTAGTTTAAGAAGTCTTGGTGTAACCAAAATATTTGGCCTCCTGCCGACATTTGACCTGAATTGAGTATTGGCCCAGAAGGGGTTTTTGTTGTAATCGGCGGCACTTTCCGATTTCCAAAATCCTGAGTCGTCCTCAGCAAGAGATCCAAGTGCCATGAGCCTCCAAGACCTCACCCCGCTGAACACCCGTCAAGCTCGCGAGACTGCTGTGCGTCGTTTCAAGTGCTTTCTGTCATCCGAGAACGTCCAGGTGTCGTTTATCCGTGCCAATCTCTTTGGGAACCCGTCCGACAAGGTGTTTCTCAATGTGATGGACCGCTGGGCGTTTCATCTGGCATTTGCAAACGGCTGATCGGGCACCCAGCTGGCCCGCAACACTGTGATGAGCTACAACTGCCATGTGAAGAACTGGCTGCTCGCTGACTTCCCTCAGCATCGAGCATCTATCAAGAGACAGCTGCTGGACATGGGGAAAATACTCGAGCGTTACTGCGTCAAGCAACAGGGTACTCTCGTCAAGAAGGCACCAGCCTGCACGAAGGAAGACTTCAGGCTGTTGATCAACAATATCTTTTCTGATGCCACATCTGCGAAATACTACCAAGATGTGGCCCTGCTGTCGCTGATGTGGTATGCCTTTGGAAGGGCCTCCGACCTTTCCTTTGTGCGCAAGTGCAACTTGTCTGTTGCGGCAGGTGACGTTCTTTTCCTCCGGTTTGTTCGGGCCAAGACATCTGATGAGCAAGGCATCACATTGTTCCCCGACCAAGGCAGCTTCATGACGTGTCCACATCATGCTGTTGCTGTTGCATTGGCGATACAGACGTTTCCTGCTACCTCGCTTCTGGATCACCCAAACTTGGTGGGAGATGATCCCAATGAGCATTTTGAAGTAACCAGCGGCATCTGTCTCGCAGAGGCTCTCAACCAATGCGCGTACGAGGACGTCAGCGTTCAAAGTGAAGCAGGCGACGAAGATGCCAAAGCGAACGCGTGTGATAGATTTCGGGGAGTCGTCCGGCAAAACGGCAAAGTCAACCAGGTCTCAAGATCCACGCGTACGTCAACCGGATTGTCAAAGCGTTGTCTTAGCGGCAACAGCGTGGTGGACTTACCACTGGTCTGCCTTTGCACTCGTTTCGACGTGGAGGGGCCCAGCATGCCAACAGCGATGCTAGTCTGAGCGCCCAATGGATCTTTGATCGTGGCTCGTGGAACATGACGACAACAAGCAAGGCATTTACCTACGTGTTCAACACTACAAGCGAAGACCAGAAGGTGTTTAAGGTGCTCAGCGGGTGGGAGTCAGCCGACAAACCAGCAATACCGTCAATTGCAGTGTTCGACTCGACTGTACGGGCAAGAATTCGGGAGCTCGGTCGTAATCTCTTCCTGTCCAGTTACTGTCTCGTCGACCCGGCGATGAATTTGGACGCCCGGGTACTCGACTTGCTGACGGCGACATTGATCAAGTACTACCCCGAAGTCAGCGAGCGCTACCCAAGCTCCCCAAATGCTGATCGAATGCGTTCCTGCTGCATGACGCTGAAGATCAAGATGCCGGAGGTGCTAGCGTGGAGCAACAAGTTGTATCAGCATTGCACCGAGATGTAGGAGATGAGTGGTGATCAAGACACTTACGGCCCTGGGGTGTCCAAGGAGATTGCCCTGATCAATCACCAGAATATTGTGATCGGTGAGCTCGTCGATATCAACCGAGACCTCACCGAGCGTCTTGAAGCTTTGGAGAAGCAAATGAGGACCAAACAACAACCTACGAGCGCTCACGACGATTCGGTCGGTGGATGTTATCCTGGCTTTTCCTCACCCTCCGAAGAGGTCAGCCAAGGTACAAAGCTGGGAAGGTCAGCTCCGATGAGTGCTGCAGCGATTTGGTTCGAGTGGTACACAAGGACGCCGCGCTTGTGGGACACCAACACGAATAGGCAGTACAAGTCGACAGCGAAGCAAGTCGTCGGCTACATGAAGCTGTTTCTGCCGAACGGATTTGAACTGGATCCGACCGCAGTGGACTACGCTGACAAAGTGCTCCGTCTTGGCACGGAAGGCCAAGCTCTGATGATGGAGTTTCTTCGTTCGCGCGGCATTCAGAGCAAGTTCGGGTCAGGGCTTTTGAAGAAACTCCGCGAGCTTCATCGCCAGGGAGCGATGTCAGCGCAAATTTATTCCTACAGAGCTCGCGTTGCAATAGGCAAGGTAGTTGACCCTGCTCCAGAGAGCTCACAGCTGTTTTTCTAAGTTGAAGGCCTGAGTTCACTGCGCTTTGAATTGGCACCCCTTGAGGATCCGTCACATTTCACTTTCCTATGGACTGCCCAAGACAAAAATAGCAAAATTTCAAAAATAAATCGAAGTATATTTAGCTGAATTGGCAGCGGAGGTCAAAGCCAAGCAACGAAGCCAATGCACTCGCTTTCACGACACCAAGCCACCAAGCATCATGGCAATCCAAGTCTCCAAGAGCAAGTTCAAGAAGGTGATATTGAAGATTTAGGCTGCCAACTACCCTAAGATGAAGATCACAGAGGAGGCAATGCGTTACTTGCGTCTGGGGGTCCTGGCGTACGTGCGCTCAGCTGCCGACGTTGAAGAAATTGTCGGCCTTGCTCTTGCGGCGCTACAAGCGGCCAACATACGGATGGTGACGCGCAAGGCCCTGGATGCGTGGCTTGCCACCACCGAGCCGCGACCTGCAACGAGCGACGCAGCAGCAAGGTCAGCCCCACCAATAAGCGGCGCGAGCGTATCCGAGCAGGTGATGGAGATCATCGACCTCACCGAAGACAATGACGATGCCGCGGCGTCCGGTGTCCGCGCTGACGAAGACCTCACCGCAGACAATGACGATGCCGCGGCGTCCAGTGTCCGCGCTGATGAAGGCGACGCCTCCGACAGCAGCGAAACGGAGTGGCAGCCGAGCGAAGACCTCCGCGGCCGTCCGCTGTACCAAGCTCGCCGCATCCAGCACGCACACAAGAGAAACGGTAAACGGATTTACCTCGTGGCCCGGGGGCCGACAGAGGAACCCGCAGAGAACCTCACGCGCGGCCCCACCGCAGCATTCCATCGCAAGCGCCGCGCGCTGGTGAGGCGAACCTCCTTCGAATAGACAAGAGAACCAGCGGCGAAGACGAACGACAACAGAGAATACATACCGTAATCCTCATGTCAAAGGCGGGGTAAAAATACAACGGTACTTGCTAACCCTGTCAAATCCGATAGAGTCGCCAATGACATAGACTTTGGATTGCCAAAAACTCAATGTGTCACACACTATTCAATTGCCAATCGCGAGGCGAGAATACGAATGAACTAGTCGGCTTGCGCCAAGTCGATGATGTCGTCTTCGTCGCTCACGAACGAGTCCGACCCGTCAAAGGCATTGAGCGCATCAAGCCGGTCTACCACCGCGTTGATAGACTCCTGAATGTCGGGCTCTTCCTCCGGCTCGTCACACGCTGCATCTCCGCACGATTC
>JAADYF010000772.1:0-13921 GCA_023338175.1 Phytopythium delawarense | reverse complement strand
GCAAACCCGTTCACCACCACGAGGACTTCCCAGGGCTGCCTGCTGGGCGAGCTCGTTTCCTTTGCCCCCGTTGTGCTGGCGCAAACGCCGCACAACATTGGACGTGATGCCCACGTACGACGAGCGCCATCGGTGCGGCGGCATCTCTGGCGTAAGAAGGTAGCTGAGAATGGGGTGCGGCTCCGGCATCTTGTTGAGGAATGAGCCTGGAAACTCGCCGTTGAATGAGCCTGCCGCCAACTTCGATGTTGAAGTTCATTTCAATGATTTGTGCGGTCTGGAGCTCAGTTAGGGTCGAGTAAAGTGTCCAACGAACATTTTCAAACCCTAATAACATGTTGGCGGTATTTCGTACCTTAAAACCGGACGAATATGACTGTGTTTTTTTGTTGGGTTGAAGATCAAAATGGCGAAATGGTTAAAACCGACTTCTTAGCCTCTTAAAACGGCTCCCTATTTGTGTTTGATATGCATTCACGCTTCCCTAATTGTTTTATGAACGCAATAACCGCATTTTTTAGATTTTTACTGCATGGTCAAACAATTTTACGTAAAATAACACATAGGCTCTTCTAAAACGTAGATTTTTTGTATAAAAGTAACTCTTTTTCCCCTAAAAATGAAGTGATTTATACCGTAAAATGAAGTGACTTCGATTAAAAATGGAGTGACTATCACTAAAATAGTACATTTCATAAATTAATTCACCTATATTCTTATATCCCACACATTATGATAGACACAATGGTCTTAAACAACTTCCATTTATCTCGCTGTGAAATATATATTCATATTTTGTTTTCTGCACAATGACTTCGTTCGATATTTTTGGAATCTGATTCCCTTTTCAGATTTTGGAATAGGTGTTTTGACCTAAACTAGGTGCCTGAATATTCAGTGTGACCTCACAACGACAAATCCTTCGTGGACGACGATCGAGCATGGCGCAATTACTCCGCGCGGCGGGTACGAGCGCGCGTATCCTGTCGGCCACGGAGGCGGCCGGCGAGCCCCAAGGAAGCGGTGGACATGTGCGAAGAAGACGGGGGCTTAACGCTGCTTGCATGTGTGCGTGTGTGCCCTACTGCGGCTACAGCGAATGGCAACATCGACAAGGTGAACGACCTGCGAGACCAATGGAACAGCCAGAACAAGAAGGGGGAGTCCGGTGCGCTGGGGCTTGCATGACGATCTACCCGGCTTGGTAGTCTACTAACGGCTTCACTTCTGTGGTGCTGAATCGGTGGCGGCAGCGCTGCATATCGCGGTGGCGGAGGACCACGTGGAGATCGTCCAGCTGCTCGTGTCGAGCGGCCACATGCTCAACCTACAGGAGAAGAAGAACAAGTTCACGCCGCTCATGCTGTGCCTGGCGCAGCAGCCGCCGCACTTTGACGAGATCTTCGCGGCGATCCTCAAGGGCAAGCCGGACCTGGACGTTCAGGACTCGGCGGGCCAGACGATCCTGCACCTGGCCGTTCGTACGTTGCTCGAACTCTCTGCCCGCTGCATCGGCGACTGCGCTCAGCCGTAACGCTGGACTTGCATCGTGGACAGAGTTCGAGGAGGTCGAAGCGCTGGAGATGATCCTCAAGAACAAGCCCAAGGTGGACGCCGTGGACGCCAAGAAGATGACGGCGCTCCATGTCGCGGCGGGAAAGGGAAACCTGGAGATCTTGCGGCTCCTGGTAGACATCGCTCTGGGTTCTTTGTGTGGCGAATGAACGCGGTTGTTGACACCCCAGTGCGAACAGGTCGAGCGGGGACATGCGAACGTGAACGCCGTTGACGCCAAGGGGAACACCGCACTGTGCGTCCATCTGCTAGTGTGGGTTGCTCATCTCGCCGCGCACTAACTCGTGCAACTACTTGTGGGTCGCCAGGCATTGGGCGTGCATCAACAATGGCAGCGAGCTGGTCGAGATCATCAACTACCTCGTGGAGAAGGTAAGGATCGCTATGTCGAGCTACATGGTAGAGTCTGGAAGCTGACTCGTGCTGTGGCAATACAGGGAGCCAAGCCGCTCAAGAACGCGGCGGGGAACACGGCGCTTCACTCGGAGGCCATGCACTGCGACACGAGCGCGTCGTGGCCCACGGAAGCTGTGCAGGTCCTCTCACGCGCGTTCCCCGAGATCGTCACGGAGGTGAACAAGAATAGCCAGACGGCGCAGCAGACGTTCGAAGGCGGCGTCGACGTCGAGGAGCCCGCGATCCCTGCGCCGGTCGAGCGGCCGACGAGCTCGAGCAGGCCGGCCAAGGGGAAGCGGCTCAACAAGGCGGAGGCCGCGCAGGAGTTCCAGGAGAAGGCTACCGCTGCTCGCAACGGTGGGTCTCTTGCTCCTCGCTGATACTGAAGCAGCTCTGACGAACTCTCTCTCGTCCGTCTGTTGCAGCGGCCATTGCTGCCACCAAGAAGAAGTCGAGCAAGCACGCGGAAGGAGCCGGCGGAGGCCCCGGACCGCTCGTGTGGCTCGCTATCTTGCTCGCAGTGCTCGCGGTCCTGTACGCGGTGCTCGCGCCCGGGTCGGATGCCCCCTAGAGTCATGGGCGTGAGCTCCTGCACGCCATGATGCAGGCGATCCGCTCCCAGTGTAACCCGTTGCCGTCGCGTACCCGCGTAATAAACCAAGGTTATCAAGAGGGTTGAATTGTTTCAAACCTGATTTCCAATTCACAGGAGAAGCGTCCAAACTGCCGTCAAACAAATCAATAAACCTAGTATGTCAACCGATTGCTGGTTTTGGTTTTATTCCGTTCACCTGCTCGCCAGCCACTCGCCACTCGACCCGCCAGTTCGAAGCGGCGCCACTTCCTCATCAAGCGCCTCTCTTCCTCGCTCGACGCTCGTTGTGCAGGACTCACTGACCGCCACAGCAGACGCAGACGCAGCAAACGAAGCGGCAGCCATGGCGGACGAGGAGCTGGACCTGTTCAGCGCGTTCGACGACGCCGGTGCGACGCTGTCGACCGCCGAGCGCGCCGAGGCGACGGCGTCGACAACGACATCGACAACGGCGGCCAAGCGCAAGGAGGCGCCGGCAGTGGACGCCGCGGACGAGCACGCGGCGTCGCCGCCGGCCAAGAAGAAGCAGCAGCAGCCGGCCGAGGGCGAGAAGAAGACGCCCAAGCCGGCGTCCACGGAGCTCAAGGTGGTGGCGGGCAAGCATATTGACGCGACGCCTGCTGGCGCGGCCGGCAGCAAGGAGGCGCCAGGCGTCGTGGCCACGGGCACGCAGCAGAAGAACCTCATCTCGTTTTCCGTGTATCCGCCGGAGTACGAGGCGCAGCCGACTGAAGGCGCCATGCAGAAAAACCCGGCCAAGACGTACCCGTTCACGCTGGACCCGTTCCAACAGCAGGCCGTCGACTACATCGAGGCCGGCGAGTCGGTGCTCGTGTCGGCGCACACGTCGGCCGGTAAGACGGCCGTGGCCGAGTACGCGATCGCCAAGTCGCTGCGCGACAAGCAGCGCGTCATCTACACGTCGCCGATCAAGGCGCTGAGTAACCAGAAGTACCGCGACCTCGAGGAGGAGTTCGGCGACGTGGGCCTCATGACGGGCGATATCACCATCAACCCGTCGGCCACGTGCCTCATCATGACGACCGAGATTCTGCGCAGCATGCTCTACCGCGGCTCGGAGGTCATGCGCGAGGTCGCGTGGGTCATCTACGACGAGATCCACTACATGCGCGACAAGGAGCGCGGCGTCGTCTGGGAGGAGAGTATCATCCTCCTGCCGCACAAGGTGCGCTTCGTGTTCCTGTCGGCGACGATCCCCAACTCGAAGGAGTTCGCTGGCTGGATCTGCCACATCCACCACCAGCCGTGCCACGTCGTGTACACGGACTACCGTCCGACGCCGCTGCAGCACTACATCTTCCCTGCGGGTGGCAACGGACTGCACCTCGTCGTGGACGAGAAGGGCAAGTTCCGCGAGGACAACTTCCAGAAGGCGATCGCCACGTTGTCGGCGTCGACGGCGGAGAACGACCTCGAGCTGTCGTCTGCCGGCAGCAACAACAAGCGCCGCAAGGGCGGCAAGAGCGGCGGGAACCCCAAGAAGAAGATCGGCACGGACGTGTTCCGCATCGTGAAGCTCATCATGGAGCGTCAGTACGACCCGGTCATCATCTTCTCGTTCAGCAAGCGCGAGTGCGAGGCGTACGCGCTGCTCATGTCCAAGCTGGACTTCAACACTGAGGAAGAGAAGCAGTCGATTGACCAGCTGTTCAAGAACGCCATGGACTCCCTCTCGGATGACGACAAGGCGCTGCCGCAGGTTGACTCGATCCTTCCACTGCTTCGTCGCGGTATCGGCATCCACCACGGCGGCTTGCTGCCGATCCTGAAGGAAGTGATCGAGATCCTCTTCGGTGAGGGTCTGCTCAAGTGTTTGTTCGCGACCGAGACGTTCTCCATGGGTCTCAACATGCCTGCCAAGACGGTGGTGTTCACGAACGCCCGCAAGTACGACGGCAAGGACTTCCGCTGGATTACGTCGGGCGAGTATATCCAAATGTCGGGTCGTGCGGGTCGTCGTTCGCTGGATGCCCGTGGTATCGTCATTCAGATGCTAACCGAGCAGATGGAGCCGCAGGTCTGTAAGAGTATCTTGTACGGCCAGGCCGACCCGCTCTTCAGTACCTTCCACCTGGGCTACAACATGCTGCTGAACCTGCTGCGAGTGGAAGATGCCGACCCGGAATACATGATCAAGCAGTCGTTCCACCAGTTCCAGAACGAGCAGGCTGCGCCTGTGCTCGAGGAGGCGCTGGAGCGTATGCGCGAGTCGAGGGACCAGATCGTGATCAAGAACGAGGAAGAGGTGGCCGAGTACTACTACCTGTCCAAGTCGCTGGTGCGCCTCAAGGAGGAGTTCCTCGCGGTTCGCAACAAGCCTGACTCGGTCGTTCGGTTCCTGAACGGCGGCCGCTTGGTGAAGCTGTACGCTCGGCCCGGTGAGGCCGGCAAGGAGTGGGATTGGGGTGTGATTGTGAACTTCACGACCAAGAACGCGAGCGACTCGACGTCTGCGAACCCCGACACAATCGTGCACGTGCTGCTCAACTGCGCAAACGACGAGTCTGCCGCTCCGGCTGCGTCTACGACGTCTGCACTGCCGACTCCCGCGCCGGTGGGCTCGATGGGTCTTACGTCTACCAAGTACGAAATGAAGATCTGCCCCGTGCCGCTGGAGCTGCTCGACGAGGTGTCGTCGCTGCGCGTGTACATCCCCAAGGACCTCCGAACACTGGAGAGCCGCCAGGCCGTCGGCAAGTCTGTCAAGGAGGTGCTGCGCCGGTTCCCGCAGGGTGTGCCGCTCCTGGATCCGATCGAGGACATGGACATCAAGGACGAGCAGTTCACTCGCGTCATCAACAAGACGGCCGAGGCCGAAGAGAAGCTCAAGAAGTCGCCGTTCCACTCCGCTGCCGACAAAGAGACGCGGTTCGCGTTGTACAATGAGAAGATGGAGAGTGAGGCCAAGATGCGCGAGCTCGAGCGCCAGATCAAGGAGTCCAAGTCGCTCGTGCTGCGTGACGACCTGCGCCGCCGGCGACGTGTGCTTCGGCGACTGGAGTTCGTCGACACGGAAGGCGTGATCCAGCGCAAGGGCCGCACGGCGTGCGAGGTGTCTACGGCTGACGAGCTGCTCGTGACGGAGATGATCTTCAACGGCCAGTTCAACGATCTGTCGGTGAACGAGACGGTCGCGCTGCTGAGCTGCCTGATCAACACGGAGAAGAAGAAGGAGACGGACAAGCCGCCGTCCGCCGAGAACCTCGAGGCGCCGGTGCGGCAGCTTCGCGAGACGGCGCGCCGCGTGGCCAAGGTGATGCAGGATGCCAAGATCTCGATCGACGTGGACGAGTACGCTGACTCGTTCAACACGAGCCTGGTGGACGTGGTGATCGCGTGGTGCCAAGGCGCCAAGTTCTCGCAGATCTGCAAGATGACGGACGCGTTCGAGGGCACCATCATCCGCTGCCTGCGCCGGCTCGAGGAATTGCTGCGGCAGCTCACGCTGGCGGCGCACACCATCGGCGACATCGAGTTGGAGAAGAAGTTCGACGAGGGCGGCAAGAAGCTCAAGCGCGACATCGTCTTCGCCGCGTCGCTGTATCTGTAGACTGGCGAGGAGGAGACGGCCGGTCGAGCCACCGCGTTGGCTCAATTGAGGTTGGGACCAGCATAGACCGTCTCGAAGAAAATTCATCCGCCGTGTGCTTTACACTTCCCCGCATCGACCGCATGCGTGGACTGATGGACCCGTAGGGGCTCTGCCATCTTGGAGGATGCACGTGCATCGAACTCAATGCTCAAGGTGAGGGAGCTCGAGCTAACCGCCGTCTTGTCCCGAGAAGTTGGAGTCGATGGCATGCAGAACGAACGCAGCATTCAACGCTCAGGTATTCGGACTGAAACATGATCGAGAAGTTGCTGAGACTGTGGCTGCCATCATGGTGAATAGATGAGCTGACCGCCCCATCCTCCTGTTGAGTCAATCAGACGTTGCACAAGTGTCAGCCCAATATCGGATACCCTAGTTGAATCAATGCACTGATCACTTGGACATGTATCGCAAATCACCTGTTATAATGGATATGGCGGGAAGGCCAGCTCGCTTCTGACTCAGGGCGTCAACCGCCACTCACTTGCGTAAAGTATCGACCGACCTGCCATCCCCGCTTTCTGACCGCGATGCCCATGGGCTCGCACTCACAATCGCTTTCCTCTGCCTGTGCGAACGCCATCGAGTCCTCCACCAGCCTCCGCTAACACTCTCAAGTCGCCACCATGCCTCTCTCGCGCCTGGAACAGCACATGGCGTCCAAGTACGCGGCGCCTCGCGCCTACACGGCCGAGACCATCAAGAAGGTCAAGGTGTCGACGGGCGTCTCGCTCGCGTACGTGATCCAGGAAAGCGAGTACGCGGTCGAGCCGAGCGACGAGGTGCGCGTGGTGCTCGTCATGGGCTACAGCTACCGCAAGGAGGAGTGGGCGCCGATCGTGGACGGCCTGCTCACGCTCTGGGCCGACAAGCACGCCGACAAGAAGCTCAAGGTGCTGACGTTCGACAACCGCGGCGTCGGCCACTCGGACGCGCCGTGGGGCAAGTACTCGACGACCATGATGGCCAAGGACACGCTCGCGCTCATGGACGACATTGACTGGAAGACGTTCCACCTCGTGGGCACGAGCATGGGCGGCATGATCTCGGAGGAGCTGTGTCTGCAGGCGCCTGAGCGCGTGCAGTCGCTCTCGCTGGTCGTGTCGGCGCGCGGCAAGTTCACGCCGGCCCTCTCGACCTACCCGTCGATCCTCACGACGCTCACCTCGTCCGACTCGACCAAGATCGTCAACGCCATGCTGTCCTTCCTGTACCCGAAGGGCTTCCTCGAGACCAAGAACGGCGACAACGGCACCATGCACGACGTCGTGTTCAAGTACCACACTGAGGTGGCAGCGGCCAACGGTGCGCCGCCATCTTCCGGCGCGCTTGGCCAGACGGCCGCGCTAGTGCTCCACTACGTGTCGGACGACAAGCTGCGCAAGATCCGCGACCACGGCTACCCGATCCTCATCGTCGGCGCGCGCCAGGACCTGTGCATTGACGTCTCACACGCGCTGCACTTCAAGGACGTGCTTGCGAGCGACCACACGGAGTTTGTCATGTACGAGGACGCCGGCCATGCCGTCTTCCTGCAGCACATGGACGAGGTCGCCGACAACCTCATCTCGACGTTCCTGCGCGCGTAGGCGGCATGGATCGTGTGATTAAACTATGGCAACACGAATGAATACAACCGGAAGAGGCTTGAGTAAATGTATTTGGAATCTACGAACTATCAACAGCAGCGGGGCTCGAACGTGCTCATAGATCAAATCAATCGTCGAGTGGAGCGCTTGTGATCGTCGCCAGTATCTCGGCAGCAACTTCGTCGAGGTACTGCACGAACACGCCATGGCCAGCGTCCTCGTACATGACGAGACGAACGTTGTCGCTTGCCAGGTGCTCGTACAGCGTCTTGGCTTCGCGGGGCGGGACGACAACGTCTTGGCAGGCACCCACAACCATGATGGGGTACGTGCGGATGTCGCGGATCGCGCGCAGCCGCTCGTCCGACACGAAGTGCGACGCGATCGCGGCGCTCTGCCCGATGAGCCCGAACACGCGCGGCGTCTCTCGGTTCTCGACCAGGTACTTGTGGCACTCGTACAGCGCTTCGTACACACATCGAGGATGTCCGCTGTTGTTTTCTTCGCCCTCCATCTCTCGCGACAAGAACGCGGCCGGGTAGAGCACCATGAGCAAGTTGTGCGTCTCAGTGTCTGCATCTCCGTAGTCCAGCGTCCTTGTCATGGGCACAACGCCCTGGTAGTCGGGGATGAACCGTCCTCGAGTCGTGCACAGCAGCGACAGCGACAGCACGCGGTCCGGCGCCAGCGCCGCCATCTCCAGCGTTATCATCCCGCCAAGACTACGAACAGAACTCTCCATCAGTAACGACACCTCCCAGCGATCTACCGCCGATCTGTTCACCGCACCTGTAGCCGATAATGTGAGCTCTCGTCCAGCCGATGTGATCCAGTAGCGCGAACGCGTCGAGGGCCATTTGCTGGGTCGTGTAAGGGCCGATGGGCGATGTGGAGCCGCCGACGCCGCGATTGTCGAACGTGAGCACCTCCAGCCGCGCGTCTTGTCCTCTCGGATGCGTCTCCCCCCACTGTCGGAGCATCGTCTCGATCGTTGGCGTCCACGTCTCCTTCGTGTTCAAGAATCCCATCACCAGCAGCACGCGGACCGGCGGAGCAGCAGGCGAGCTACTTGACGTTTCCGCCCGTAAGTGGATGGCGAACTCCATCGTGATGCCAGTCGAGATCTTGGCCCGTCGGACGTGCTCCACGCCGAAGTGGACGGGTGCTGTGAATGCCGCATCGAGATGCCGTTGCAGACGGAAGCCTCGTGGTCCAGTGGTCGTCGCGGTCGTTGTCGTGGTTGATGCCATCGTGACTTGTGTGCTTGAAGGCGAATACGCGAGTGAGTGAGAACACGAGACGCTACCGTTGGGACCTCATGAAGAACAATCGGATGGAGCAACAATGTCATTGAGGCGTCAGCAAGGATGTCATCGCAGAGCCAACGCGTCGAAAGAGGTGACGCCATCAGTTGATGTGCACGTTGAAGATAATGTCAAAGTCACGCGTGACGCAGCACCACATCGGAATGATTGCGGTTCGCATTGATTCTCATTGAAGCACTTGCCTCGCCTTCGTGCTTCACCTAGGAGCGCTGCTGGATCATGTGCAGGAGCGCGTCCACGATCTCCTCGCTGTACTGGACGGTCACACCGTGGCCGCCCTTGTCAAAGAAGAGCGTCTTCACGTGCTCGCCTGAGAGGTGCTCGCGCAGTGTGAGCGACTCCTGTGGCGGGATGAGGATGTCGAGCATGCTGCCGACCAGCAGGATGGGGAAGCCCGAGCTGTTGATGGCGGCGAGACGTTCGTCCGACACGTAGTGCGTCCGCACGGCGAGCAGCTGACCCACAAGCCCCGAGAACTTAGGCGAGACCTTGTTCTTGGCAGTCGCTTCGTGCATGGCAAAGAGAGCGTCGCGCACGGACGAGTCGACGTCCACCATTTTCTGCTCCAGGAACACGCTCGGGTACAGCAGCTCGAGCGTGAACTTGGCGATCTCCGACGGGTCCTTCGAGAACGTAGACCCGCGCAGCGGCTTGTCCGCCCGCGGGTCCTGCTGGTACTTGCCCCGCGTCGTCACCATCAGCGTCAGCGAGCGCACGCGCTTGGGAGCAGCAGATGCCAGCTCCAGCGAGATCATACCGCCCATACTGGCGACCACAACGCACAAACTGTCAGCGATCAAGCACTTCAGAGACGCCACCGCAAGCCACCCTACCTGATGCCGGCGATGTGCGCCGAGTCCCAGCCGAGGTGGTCCATGAGCGCGAGCGCGTCCTCCGCCATTTGGCTCGTCGTGTAGCGCCAGAACGGCGCGTCCGAGCCGCCGACGCCACGATTGTCGAAGACGAGGATCGACAGTCGCTTGCCTTCTCGCGGCCATTTCTCGAGCAGGTACGTGATGACCGACGCCCACGACTGCTTGGGCTGCAGAAACCCCATGATGAGGACGACACACTCCTCGTCGACGCTTCCGCCATCGCTCGAGGCCGGACCGCTCGTATGGAGGCTGTACGAGACAGTAAGGCCCGTTGACAGCGTCGCCTTGAGGTTCGAACCTGCAGGAAAGAGCTTAGGGCCCGAGTAAAGAGCGTCGAGCTGGCGCTGCGTGGATAACCCCGTGGCAAAGACTGTGGGCAGAGAAGCCATCGCGTCGCGCTGGTTCCTTCGAGGCGCCAAATGCCGAGTGGTCATGCACGCAAAGTGTCAAGGGAATCCATTTCCGCAGCGATGTAATCCCGAGCGTTGACGCATTCAATTTGATCTGCGCAGGTTCATCCCGACCCCGCTCCGTCTCGGACTCCGAGACCTCGGGGGTCCGCGGGAGCCCGTTGCTCGGATGTGCCATCACGAACGTCCTGTCTTTGGCTCCAAGGTGCATCGGGGTTGGCATCGAGAGGCTGAGCCGAAGGGAGTGCCGCCTCAACGGACCGCTTCCTTCTGCCAGCGTGGTGCGAACCAAGTTTGCGGCGCCGTCCCAGTACAATCCAAGAGCAAGGCATCCTCAAGGTGGCGTTATCACTCGCTTGGACCAGAGGCGATAGGATGCATTCATGGTAATGAGGAGTAACGACAGAGTCGCCAATGGAGCGATACACAGAGATCCCTTTCGTCTGCTACCCAGCGACGTCGTACACTGCTTGTGCTCGGCTCTATTGCTCGTCCTCGCTCGGCCAGTGCGTGTTAGGGCGGTGCAACCCACTCGCTCGCTGGATCGTGCGGGCCACCGTGTCCGCGATCTCGTCGCTGAACTGGACGGTCACACCGTGGCCGCCCTTGTCGAAAAAGAGCGTCTCCACGTGCTTGCCCGACAGGTGCTTGTGGAGCGTGAGAGACTCCTGTGGCGGAATGAGGATGTCGAGCATGCTGCCGACCAGCAGGATGGGGAAGCCCGAGCTGTTGATGGCGGCGAGACGTTCGTCCGACACGTAGTGCGTCCGCACAGCAAGAAACTGGCCCACGAGCCCAAAGAAGCTCGGGGAGACCCGGGTCTTGGCTTTCGTCTCGTGGAACGTGAAGACCACATCGCGCACCGACGCGTCCATGTCCACCATTTTCTGCTCCAGAAACACATCGGGGTACAGCAGCTGGAGGGCGAAGGTGGCGATCTTGGACGGATCCTTGGCAAATGTGGACCCGCGCATGGGCTTCTTCGACCTCGGGTCGTCTTGGTACTCCCCCCGCGTCGTCACTATCAGCGTCAGGGATCGCACGCGCTTGGGGGCGGCGGACGCAAGCTCCAGCGAGATCATTCCACCCATACTGAGTCGAGAGCAGCCACGGCCGTCAGTCGCGAAGCACTTGCTTGACAGTGAGGAGAGCGGCGATCGAGGCGCACCTGATGCCGACGATGTGCGCCGAGTCCCAGCCGAGGTGGTCCATGAGGGCGAGCGCGTCCGCCGCCATTTGGCTCGTCGTGTAGCGCCACCACGGCGCGTCCGAGCCACCGATGCCGCGGTTGTCCAAGCTCGCGATCGTCAGATTCTTCTTACTGTCTGGCGCGCGCCACTTCTCGAGGAGGTGGTCGATCGTGGGCGCCCACGCCTCCTTAGGGGTCTGAAAGCCCATGATGAGCAGAACCCGCTCGTCGTCGTCCGCGGGGCCGTCCGCAGACGTGGACTGAAGTGCATACTCGACCGAGATACCAGTTGACAGCGCTGTCTTGCGCTTTGCCTCTGGCGAAAAGTGCGTGGGCGACGAGTAGAGCGCGTCGACCTGACGTCGAGTGCTCAGACCCACGGACGAGGCGGTGGACACGGAGATCATCTTCTCCTTCGGTGCTTGGTAGGCGCGAGTTTGAAAATCCGCGCTTCATGTCCGTCGCAATCAAAGGAGGTTGAGACCGACGACAGAGCGACCATTCAGGTGGGAAAGAGGAAAGACGCGACTCTCCTGCGGAGATGATGCCGTCAACGGTGCGCTCAAGTGCAACGGAGACCAAGTCGTGCCTCGGAGGTGGCAATACGGAGCTGAGTGTGCTGCGAGATAAACCGATGCCACTCTCCTCACGCGATGATGATGCTCATGGAGCAACTCACGTGTCTGACTCTCCGCTGCTTCAGAAATGCAGGACGGCCGCACGCATGCTGCCAACTGGAATGGGGTGTCGATGGTGGCCATCCACTCGACCAGGGTCTCGTCCACTTTGTCCGTCACCTTGTCTGTCTGATCCATAGATGCCCAGCGGTCCAAGTTTTCCACCTTGGCGGTCTTCAGGTTTGACACGGATTCACTTGGCGATCACTGTCGATGGCGTCGTGCAAATGAGGTGCTCCACGTTCGAGCTGTCCTTCTGCATCATTTCGATCGGGCTGAACGAGACGAGGGCCAATTGGGAAGAACAACTCAGCCATTCGTGTTGCCCTTGGTAGCCGGACGTCTCCACGTCCTGCGGACCGCAGGCTGCGGTGCTGTACGACTCGATGCTCAAGCCCGAGATGGTCGTCAACATGACCAAGGACGAACTACAGCACTCACACCCCAAGTTCACAGCCTTGCGCACGGCGTACGCGACCACCGAGAACGAATACGAGACGAGACGGAGCTGGAGCTGGAGCACACGCTCGACTCACTGACTAGTTGGTCAATGACAGGAGCGGTAGTCTTGCTGCGCGGTAGCAGCAGCAGAATTTCAGTGATGGGCATGCGTGGGCACACCATGGAGCTGACCACGTGCGTTTGATGCTATCTCGAGCCAATATCCCATTCATCATATTGTACCTTGCTTGTTGGCCATCTGAACCACAGACCTGGCCGCCCGTGCAACATCACGGCTTGCAGCGCCTCACGAGGCTCAGCAACGACCTTACTTCGCTGGGCATCGAATTCTAAGCATCGAACTCTCTTTTGAGAACACGTGACAAGTTTCCTAGCCCTTCAAGAATCGCCTCGATCATCGTGCTATTGGGAACAAAGCAACGGGATATACGAGATGAACTGGTGACACTTCCACGTTGACGACCCACACGAATGCTCCAGATGCCTTAGGGTGCGTCGATGGTGGCCATCCAGTCGACCAGGATGTCGTTTACCTTGTCCTTCTGCTCCATAAGCACCCAGTGACCCGAGTCCTCCACCATGGCGGTCGTCAGGTTCGGCATGTACTTGGCCATGTTGACGGCCATCTCGGGCTTGAGCACTGGGTCGTCCGCCGACGCGATGTACAGTGCCTTGTGCGGGATGATGTCCGGCAGCTCCAGCTCCGTCTCGTAGTCGATCTTGGTGGACGCGTACGCCATGCACGAGCTCGTGAACTTGGCGCGCGAGTACTGCTCAATGTAGTACTGCAGCTCCTCCTCGGTCATGATAGTCAACGGGTCCGTGTACACGGGGTGCTCCAGGTCCGAGCCGGCCTTCTGCATCATCTCGTGCAGCGGCGGAAGATTCGCGTACGCTGCCCACTCCGTCGGACGACGGTATAGCGACCGGAAGATCCTCTCGGGGGAATTGTCCAGCGACTTGCCAGCTTCCTCCGCCTGCGCGAGCCATAGCTGGTACTTGAACTGCGGAACAAACTTGACCATCGTCTCCAGCGGCGTGTACTCGCGGCGCGGAGGAATGTACGGCGTGCAAACACCGCACACCGCAATGACACGCTCCGGGTGGTACAGACACATGCGCCAGACGAACTTGCCACCCCAGTCATGGCCGAGGAAGACCGCCTTCGGGATGTTCAGTGCATCTGATTGGCATCGCAATCGCATGGAATCGATT
>JAADYF010000771.1:0-13928 GCA_023338175.1 Phytopythium delawarense | reverse complement strand
CGACAGCGACGAGACCTCAACGTCCTCCGCCCACTCGTCAGCCGCGCGATCGTCGTCCGCCCACTCGCTGTCGCTGCTATCGTCCGGCGCGCTCGCGGCATCGTGCTCGCTGGCGTCGCTCATGCTGCCGTTTGCTCTCGACTGAGGGAATCCGCTGGCAATAATTGTCTGCCAGACACAAAACACGACTTTTCTCCAAACTTCATTTAAGTACGAAAACACTTGGCTGAACTTCAGACGCCGTTTTCTCGAAACCAATAAAATGTCTGTTAGTATCATTTCGTTTCTCGTGGTCTCATATCGTTCCCGCTTCCAACTGGGACCGGTAGAACTCCGGTAAATAGAAACGGGCACAACGTGCCCGTTTCTATCCGTTTCTATCGGTTTCTATTTCACGCAAACCCCTAGACGCGCGGGATCAACGAGTGATGGTAAAAAAACGTCCTAGAGTGTTGGTGTAAAGACGCCTCGGAGAGTGATGGTCGTCAATAAAACGGCACAGAGTGATTGTAACGGACGGCACAGAGTGGTGGTAAACTCCTGGACCCCCCCCCAATTCGGTTTCTAGACCCAATCAAATGTTTGTTCCCGTTTTTGCGGGTTAAGGCTCTTTTTGTCTGAGTTCGTGAAATAGAAAGTGGAGCAACTCGTGAAACCAGATTAGGAGTGACTATCCGATGGACTGTTAGGCCTCCAAGACCTTTGTGAATAAATAAAATCCAGTATGCATTCATGAAGGATATACATATTGACGACAAAATGAAAGGTTTTTTGTGCATTTCGACCCTCTTAAAACAGATAGCAAGTAGGGGTGGGTTAGGGTTAGAGGCACAATACCACGTAAATCGGACCACCACTCTTGATACATTAAATGTGATATATCGTACTTAAGAGAATGTGGACAGTACATAATCGTCTAAATCGGGCCATCACTCCTCGTTCTGTGCCGTGACAGCGGGATTAGTATCGGTCTCGGCAGCTCCCCATGGGCAAGATGCGGCCGCTCCTGCCGGTCTCCGCGTCTGCCCAGAGCGCGCTGGGCGGCCCTTACGGCGCCCCCGGTAGTCCAGAAGGTGAGAGCGGCTCCGCGGGCGTCCAGCGCCGCGATCCGGGCGAGGACTCGAGCGAGAACGGCGGCGAGAGCGCGTCGAACGACGGCGGCCAGGGGCGGCGCAAGCTGCTGTGGCCCGACGCGCTGCTGGACGCCATGCTGCGCATGCGCTTCACGGACCCGGCGATCGCAGGCGCCATCGACCGCGCGGCCAGCAACGGGCAGAAGGCGGCGGCCTGGCGCCAGTTCGCGGACGCGCTGTCGAGATTGAGCGCCTCGCGCGTCTCGGAGCGGCAGCTGCGGCTCAAGTTCGCCAAGATCAAGTGGGAGTACAAGCGCTGGAGCGAGGCCGGCCAATCGGACGAGGACCGCCGCGCTATGGGCCGCCCGCCCTCGTACATGCCCATCCTGCGGCGCTGGTTCGGCGCGCAGCAAGACCCCACACCTCCCACGACGCCTGTCGCTCGACCGCAGTCAGCTAGCAGGGACGCCAGCAGTATCACAACCGCCTCGCCAGGGCCGACATCGACTCGACAAGAGGAGGCGGACTCGGAGAGGCTGCGGTGGCAGTCAGCGAGCGCCGAGGCCAGCGAGCAGAGGGATCAGCCACCTGCACGTCGCAGTACACGACCAGAAGATGTGGCCGGACCAAGCGTCGATCCACCGCTGGAGGCGAGTGGTGTGGTGTTGCTAGCGCAGGAAGCAGGCAAAGGTATGATGGCTATCGCGGACGCGCTCAAGGCGCGGTCGACGGACGCGCTCAAGGCGCGGTCGACGGACGCACAGGTCGCGGCGCTGCTGCAGACGCACCACGCCGAGCAGATGGCCACGCTGCGGGCGATACTCGACGCCCAGCGCGCGCAGACCGAGGTGCTGGAGCGCATTGCCGCGTCTCTCGCCAAGAAGTGAGCCAGTCAGAGCTGAAGGCGCGAGCACATGTATCGACAGGAAGAGGACGCTGGACATGATCGTGGATCCCTGAACCTGGCGTCTTCTTCACCACGGCGAGTGCAAGTGCGTGTGAGTGAGTATGCCTACGATAATATAGCGTGGACCGCTGGAGTGCTAGGAAATCTCCTCGCAGCAACTTCCAGAACTGGAGTGATGATCGTCTGAGAGCGCGGTCCCCGCGCTTCACCAACCGCCGGAGAACTCGTGGACGCAAGCATCTCTCTCCAGCCACACGAATGGCCGCTCGACCCGCCAAGATGGCTCGCCATCCAGTCGCGTCGCCTCCCCGGCTGTTCCTGCCGCTCAACGGTGTTGTTGCTACGATGGGCCGCACCAGCCCCTCGATCGCGTCGCTCCCTTCTGTTCTTGCGCTCACCAGCGACTTTTTGGAGTTTGGGAGTGCGAGAGGCGTCAACGAGGCGTACGCGGCCACCAGATCGCTGCTGATACCTCGCCGAGTGCACGAGCGCGAGCGCTTGGGACCGCCGATGGACCCGCTCTGTCGCAACTGGGTGTTCAAACTCTGCCTCAACGACGCTGCAGATCGCGGTGACTTGGCGACTGTGCAGTGGCTTACGACCGAGTACGCTCCTCTTGCACTCGTGCTGGATGCGGTCGAGCTTGCCGCGGCAAACGGACACCTCGAGGTTCTCAAGTGGCTGCACGATCACTGCAGTGACCGAACGATGTTTGGGATGAAAGAAATGTGGTTGGCGTCGAAAGGGGGGTACCTGGACGTGCTGAAGTGGTTGCACGAGCACTCAACGCCGTATCCAGCCCTGGCAATCGGATCGATAGAGAGTGACAGCGACTCGGAGTGCGTTGACCCGGTGTTTGCATGCCGGATCCTCACCAAGAAGAACCTCCTCACGGCCGCTGGGAGCAACGGCCACTTGGAGGCAGTGCAATGGATCGCAGAGTGCATCAATGTGTGGATGAGCGAGAAACAATTGGAGGGCGGAGTCAACGGTCCAGGAGACGGGTCAAGCGATGAACCAAGGACGATCGAGGCTTCCAAGTGCAGTGGCAGTTGTTTGAGAGATGTGGTGGGACAGCAAGAGCCACCAACGTACGTGTTTGTGGTCGACGAAGCGGTGGCGAACGGACATCTCGAAGTGCTCAAGTGGCTGCAGTCGGCCAATTACGCGTGGATCAAGCTGGAGATGCAGGGCTCATGCGTCGGAAAAGCGATTTGGGGCGGGCGGCTGGACGTTGTGAAGTGGGTGAGCCAGACCTTCTTGCTCAACGATGAACCGGGGGCGAAGCTCATGGACTGCGCGATCCGCAGTGGCAACATGGAGATCTTGTGCTGGCTCAAGGCAACCGGCGCGTTCAAGTGGTCACTAGGAGCGTTCGTCGGTGCGGCGCACAATGGGCACATGGAGATGATTCGCTGGCTGCACGACCACTTTGACGAGTGTCGTTCGTGGGAGTACGACGTCCCCGAGCGAATGCGCGAAGTGATGGACGAGGCAGCGAGCGAAGGACACCTCGGCATTGTCAAGTTCCTCCACGAGAACCGCTCGGAGGGGTACACGCGCGCTGCAATGAACAGAGCGGCTGCGAATGGCCACCTTGACATGGTGCAGTGGCTGCATGCGAACCGCCGGGAAGGCTGTTCGACCGGTGCGATGGACTGGGCAGCGGAGAAAAATTACTTCGCCGTGGTCGAGTGGCTTGCGCAGCACCGCCATGAAGGCTGCTCGGTGGAAGCCATCTCCAAAGCGGCCTGGAAGGGTCAGTTGGAGATGATCAAGTTTCTTCACGAGCATGGAGCGAAAGGAAGAGCGCAAGCAATGGACCTGACTGCTAGGTACGGCCACTTGCAAGTCGTCAAGTGGCTGCACGAGAACCGAACCGAGGGCTGCACACAGTCAGCGATGGAGGGCGCCGCCGCGGCTGGCCACCTCGAAGTTGTGCGTTTCTTGCACGAGAACCGACCGGAAGGCTGCACCAGCCGTGCGATGGACCACGCAGCAAGTAACGGGCATCTCGATGTGGTCAAGTGGCTTCACGAGAACCGGTCCGAGGGCTGCACGGATGAAGCAATGGACGTTGCGGCTACCAACGGGCATCTCAATGTAGTTCGCTGGCTGCAAGACAATCGGACGGAGGGCTGCCGCCCCGAAGCAATGTACCGGGCAGCTGAGAACGGCCACTTCCGGGTCGTGGTGTACCTTGCCAGCCACCGATCGGAGGGCATCCGCAACTTTGCTGAATTTTATGGCGCGTACCGCGAGAACCACCTCGAGATTTTGCAGTGGCTCGCGGCTCACTTTCGAGAGGAGTTTGAAGAAGGCGTCCGTGAATGCTTGCCGACCAGGAGATCGCGAGATGATCTGCAGCCGTACACGGAGGTGTGGGTTCGGGACCGCCGCCTCTAGCTTGACGCACATGGGACCACAATTCGCTGGAGTTTAATGGTAACAGAAGCAATTTGTGCGTGTTCGAGTGTTTGAATGCCAGCGACCACTACCACCGCGAGTGCTCGCCACACCTCCATCATCGCACATTCGAGGCTGCAGCTCAGATGATCGCCGACTTGACGTTCGCGTCCGTCTTGGTGGTTCCCTTCGCACTCTTGAGCCAGCAGGTGCCGCCATTGAAGCTCGTCCACGAGAAGGCCTTGCAGTCCGAGCGCTTCAAGCAGATGGAACAGCAGCCATAGGCGTCCGTGCTCGAAGCTGACCCAATGTCGTTGCCGACGTAGTCCGTGCCGAGTTCCAAGGCGCAGCTAGGCGCCGGCGGGTTTGCAAGCACCTGCGCCGACATGACGCCCGCCTTCTTGATAGCCTCGCCCTTGATGTTCTTGAGCCAGCAAGTGCCGCTGTTGGTGCTCGTCCACGAGAAGGCGCGGCATCCGGGCCAAGCGTAGCACTTGCTACAGCACTCCCCCGGTGCACTCGCCGGGGTGTTGCCGATGTCGTTGCCGACGTAGTCCGTGTCATACTCGAGCCCACATGTAGGGCCTTCGAAGTACGGCTCGGCCGACTTTGCCTCTGGGTTGACGACCATGCGGCTCTTCTTGCTCTTGAGCCAGCAAGTTCCGCCGTTATATGTCGTGAAGGTGAAGGCACGGCATCCAGCGAAGCCCTTGCACGTGCTGCAGCAGCCTTCAGGGCTCAGCGACTTGGCATTCCCGATGTCGTTGCCGACGTAGTCGATGCCATCTTCAAGAAGACACGAGCCCGAGGTGCCCACGACCGTCGAGCGCACGTTCGGATTGGCCACGATGGTCCCGCGTCCGCTCTTGAACCAGCACGTGCCGCCGTTGTAGTTGGTCCACGAGACGGCGCTGCAGCCTGAGCGGTTGGCGCATTGCTGGCAGCAGCCCTCGGCTGTGGCCGATGGCGCACTTTCGAGGTCATTGCCCACGTAGTCGAAGCCGTCTTCGATGTAGCAGCTCGGCGGCGACATGGCCTCGAGACTGCGGTTCTGGTACGCGGCGGTCTCAACTACCGCGGTCGACAGTGTGAAGAGACACGGCAGCACAGCAGTCAGGCGCATGGTTTAAAGGAGTAGACGGTTGGTGAGGTGTTCAGTGAGGGCGGAGCTGGCCGTGTCGACCCCAGCGTCCTGACCGGAGAGATCGAGAGTGATGCGTGACTCGAGCGTCTCGAGCCGAGAGCCCAGCCACCCTCGCTTGAGCTTGAGGCAGAGCTCGGCGGTTCCGGTTCGATGCAGCGGCGGAAGGAACGAAGTGGACAGCCGCACGGACATGGACACGTGGCGAAGGCGAGCCCCTCATTCACTCGTCGAGCATTGCTCCATGGAGGTGGTTGGTGCATCATTTGCACCCGCTCGTTTGGTCGGCAAGTCGCCAAGCTGAACCGAACTGACTTGGGTTCTAATTGAAGTGAATCGAATGCCGATTTATGACGGAATTGAATCATTTCCGGCTAAAAAAGGCAACTTCATATTGGAGTGTTGGTCATAGAAAGAATGTAGGTAATCAGGGTTCAATTGAGATGTCGTGTTCCAGTCAGCTATGCATGGGCAACAGTGCGAAGGCCGCCCTCGCTCTCTCGTCGCGAGCGACACAAAGAGCATACGCGACTGTACTCCTGCGGGGGTGAGAGTCGTGGCGACACTTCCTCCCCAAGACGGTTGCGAAGCTGGAGCTCAGACGACCGCCGACTTGACGTTCGGGTCCGCCTTGGTCGCCCCCTTGGCGCTCTTGAGCCAGCACGTGCCGCCGTTGGCGTTCGTCCACGAGAAGGCCTTGCAGTCCGAGCGCGCCATGCAGATAGAGCAGCAGCCGTAGGCGTCAGCACTGGCGGCCGACCCGACATCATTCCCGACGTAGTCCGTGCCCAGCTCAAGCGCACAGCTCGGAGCGGGCGGGTTCGCAACGACATACGCCGAGGTGACGCCCGCCTTCTTGACCGTCTCGCCCTTGAGGTTCTTGAGCCAGCAAGTGCCGCCGTTCTGGCTGGTCCACGAGAAGGCGCGGCATCCGCTCCAATGCTGGCACTTTTCGCAGCACAGCCCCGGAGCACTCGCTGGGATGTTGCCAATGTCGTTGCCGACGTAGTCCGTGTCGTACTCGAGCCCGCACGTCGGGTCCTCGACGTACGGCTCGGCCGAGCGCGCCTGCGGGTTGACGACCATGCGACCCTTCTTGCTCTTGAGCCAGCACGTTCCGCCGTTGTGCGTCGTGAAGGTGAAGGCACGGCAGCCAGGAGTGTACTGGCAGGCACTGCAGCAGCCGTACGGCTTGAGAGAACGGACGTTCCCGATGTCGTTACCCACGTAGTCGATGCCTTCGTCCAGCAGGCAGCCAGTGCCCGTGGCAGACACGATGGACGAGCGAACATCGGGGTTGGCCACGATGGTTCCGCGACCGCTCTTGAGCCAGCACGTGCCGCCATTGAGGTTGGTCCACGAGAATGCGCGGCAGCCGGACCGGGAGGCGCAGATCTGGCAGCAGCCCTCGGCATTCGCCGACGCGGCGCTGCCGATGTCGTTGCCGACGTAGTCGAAGCCTTGTTCGATGAAGCAGTAGGGAGGGGACAGCATCGTCTCGAGGCTGCGGTTGGAGGACGTGCTCTCCATCCCTGACACGGCGGTGGCCGCAAGTGCCAGGCTCGTCAGCGTGACGATGCACGAGGAGAGGGTTGACGCGCGCATGGCTCGGGTGGGGTGGTACAGCTACTTGCGCTGTTGTGGTGGGAGGTAGTCGGTCCGACGGAGTGCGCGCCGACTTAGCTTGGTGGATCGCTGGGTCTCAGAGGAAGTTGAGAAGTGAGGACTGCAGCGGCAGGCACGAGCGAGCGGTCGCACTGGCGAACTGCAGACCGGAGGCAAACGACGAACACGCCGTGGTCGAGGGGGCGGCTCTGCAGTTACAGACGGCGGCGAAGACTCGCGCTCATGGAGGCATGGAGACACAGGATGCCATTATTTCGTTGGAGGCGACCATGACTTGGGGCAAGCAAGTCAGCCTCGAAACTGGGTGCGGAGATGACATTTCTTCCGAAAAGATCTGACCCGAAGGGCGTTATCGGAAACGGGACGCAGGTTCAAGTGGTTATAATGGTCATTAACAAAATTTGGGCAATTGGGAGCTTCAAACTTGAAGGTGTTGCCTGCCGTTTGCGACGCTCTCGTTGAAAGCGTCCGAGTGGATTTTCCACCGCCGCGTCTGCTTCTGCTGATCTCCACCACGAGGCGACACCAGCAATCGCCGTCGTCAGGCTCCATGGGATGCGAGCGCGTCTACTAAACGAGGGAGTGGGTGCGGACGCAGTTGACAACCAAATCTTCAACGCGACTCACGTGCGTCGGGCAAGGCGGCGGAGCTGTTGTCCAGGCGTTCAATGCGGCACTCACTGTCGTCGGTGGGTTGGTCCTCGAGCGCAATCGACGGGGATGAACATGCACTGCAACCAACTGCTGCCGTTTCTGGCGACACGCCGCAGGTGGAAGGAGCAACCCCATGCGTCAGCTTTTGCTGTCCGTGTCACGCTCTCTCACTTCGTGTCCCTGCCAGTCGGCCGCCCCTGACTCACGCCGCATCCACATCACGTGTTGTCTTGTCGGGCGTGACCTCTCTCTCTCTTCTCTGGAGTGATCACCCCAAGTGTGTGGCGACGAGCACTGAAAGCAATCGACCACGACCGTGCAGGGGTGGCTTACACTGGAACACGCCGCGTAATGACTCAAAGTGCCGTCCTTCATCCTCTCGAAACCCCGTCCGTGGTTCTCCTCCATCAGGGTCCGACTTGTGTGGACCGGGAATAGCGCTGTCGTTTCAATCAAGCAAACGAGGAGGGGTATTCTGAGAGCTGTGTATCGTCGATAGATGCCTGTAATAGAAGTGTGTGGCGTGTGGCAGCCAAGAACATCCGTCAACGAACCGCGTCAATGCGTCAGGCGCAGTAGCACCCGTGCAACATGGTCGTCAGAGTCGAGGCGGACTCGTCGGGTGCCGCGAAGGGCTTACCATCTACCTCGAGCTCGCAGGCGGCGTCGCGCAAGGTGGCGTGGCGACGCAACACGATCGATACCCAGAGCTTCGGAGGGCCGCGGATCGTGCACGTGCCACCTCCAGACTATCGGAGGTCATTGACGCCACGGACGACCAATGAACTGATTGAACAGACGCACAGGCGCCAGCTCAAAGCGCGCGAGCAGATCTTCAGCCGGTACCTGGCGTTCTCGTGGCCGCGCTTCTTGATTGGCTTCGTCTCGCTGGCGCTCGTCTTCTCCGACATCCCTCGCTCCGGACTCGGCGTCCGGTCGCTCGACGAGCTCTACCCGCGCGTCGAGACGGACACGACCAACTTCTTCGGGTCGCCATGGAACTACACGGTGTTTGAGGCGACCAAGGGCGAGGCGCGCGACCTGACCGCGCGGGTCTGGAGCTATAAGTTCGACAGTACATCCATCATCTGGCAGGCGTTTGCGCGGCACTTGGACGTCCAAGCCTACCCTGCGTGCCTGCTGTATCGATCCAAGTGCCCCGCTAAGCGCTTCAGCGGGGAGACAGCCTTCTCGATGATCGACGCGCTCGTCGACGCCATCATCGCCGCGACAGTACAACGGAGTCCGTCCAAGGCCCCAAGCAGCATGACGCTCCGGTCCGTCAGCGTCTACCACGATCGCGTCCACAACTTTTTGCTGCCAGAGTTGTTCCCGAGCCGAAACTGGCGCACGAACCAAGCACTCTACTTCTCCCCTGAGAGACTCGCGAACCTCCGCGCGGCCGAGATCTGCTTTCCATCTCGGCCTGCAGCCATCCCGAACTTCTGCCAAGAGCACTGGGTCAACTTCCGTC
Source organism: Phytopythium delawarense (assembly GCA_023338175.1). Taxonomy (NCBI): domain Eukaryota; phylum Oomycota; class Peronosporomycetes; order Pythiales; family Pythiaceae; genus Phytopythium; species Phytopythium delawarense. Next base: position 4,647 of record JAADYF010000771.1, on the reverse strand, counting down.
GCTCCTGCCCCGCCTCGGACCTCGCATGCCAAGACGTCGGGCTGGCGTACCCCCACGCCATCATGCGCGTGCGAGAAGTGGAAGCGCGGTTCCCCAACTTGAGCGTCGATCTGACACTGCTGGAGAGCCAGGAGGACTTCCAAGCGGGCGTCGGGGCTCTCGGCTCCCTCGGCATCCGACGAGCCGACGTGACGACGATCATCCGCGCGCGCCAATGCGCTGGCAGCTCGTGCGAGACGCGCTTCGTCAGCGACTACCGCTACGAGGTCGGGCTTCTCGTGTCGGACGTCCCGAACTGGTACAAGCTCGTGGCGGCGCTACGTGTCGTGGGTCAGCTCTACTTCATCGTGCGCGCGCTTGGACTCATGGCGAGTTGCTACCACTCGCTGGGCAAGGGAGGCGGGGACGTGCACGAGCCGAACGGTCTCAAGGCCCGCTTGAACAATGCACGCCGTCTGTTCATGAAGGTGCCGACGCAGTGCGTCGTCTTCGGGAGCCCGCTCCCCATTATCCTGTACGCGGCGGCGCACGCGATCGACGCGTCGCTCATGTACGCGGTGCTGGAGAACCGCTTCATCTCGCAGAACGGCGTGCTGGACCTCAGCCTGATGGACTTCATCTCGGTCGCGGTCGTGCAGATGCGCAGCGTGTGGCTCTTCGCGCTGCTCTGGCACGCGGTCGTCAAGTTCACGACGTGGGGCCGCTGGGCTGCGTGCTCACATCTGAGCGGCGGCATCATAGGCGTGCCCGAGTTCCTGCTGAGCGGCATCGCGGGCGTCACCATCATCTCGCAGTTCCGTTCCACGTCCTTCCGCTCGTCGCGCATCCTGTGCACGCACGAGGTGCTGACGCCGACAGGTGGCTCCATACTGGCCGTGGTCCGGCAGAACACCTTCTCCAACCTTGGGAGCGGCACCAAGCAGCTCGGAGGCGTCGTGATCGACCTCAAGTTCCTGTTCTGCATCGCTGGGCTGATGGTCGTCGCGCTGCTGCTGCGCAGTATCGTGTTGATCTCGCTGGCGGCCAGCGGTACGCGCGTCCACACGTCGCACTGGCCGCTCGGCACGACGCCCGTGCCGTACTCGGCGGGCGTGCTCTGGCCGACCGTGAGCCTGTGCGTGCACTGGACGAGCGACTTTTACTGCATCCACGAGCACAAGCGGCCGGAGTCCATGGTCAAGCAACTGAGTCGCCGAGCCACGCGTGTCCTACCAGCATCCATGTCCGCGAAGGTGCTGGCTCGACCGAGCTACCAGATCCTCAAGCGCGGGTTGTCCGCGCGGCGGCTGTCGTTGTCCATGTCGCTGCTGTCGGCCGACGCGGCGCGCATGAGCCTGCACACGTTCTCGTTCATCCAGTTCCAGATGGAGCGGCTGGACGCTCGCGGGGACGACGTCGAGGCCAACGTGGCCTTCATGAACCTCGTGCTGCTGAGTGACCCCGTCGTGTTCTTCTACATGTGCGTGGCTGGCGGCGGCCGCACGCTCGGCTACTTCCAGTCGCGAAGGAACCCCGAGCGTGTGCTGCTGCTGCCCGTCGTCGTCGTGGGCGACGCCAACGAGTACACGACCGCCTTTCGCCGCCTGCGCGAGGTCAACGCCGCCGCCATACCGTGGGCCGCGCTCATCCAGTGCGGCTGACCGTCTAAGCTCCGAATCACACAGACGTCACGGAATCACACACGTCACAGATTTGCGCCACATCACAGATTCACGTCCAAGTAACACACGTCACAGCGAGTGATGGATTCAGAATCAGACGCTCGCATCAGACATTCACAAGAAAACTGAAGGCGTCACAGACACGCTCAATGACCGGAAAGAGCGACCAGATCAGGTCATCCGGTGCGGTCTCAGACTGCGGACGGCATTGCGCAACCACTGGAAACGCGGGTCGAGGCGAGTCAATGCTTCGCCACTCGAGAAGGCAACCGCAGACGTGCTCCATGTCCGCTGGGGACGACGACCCGTCGTGATCTCGGGCGACTGCAGGAGCCGTTTGCGGTTGCATGACGGGCGTCATTGCCGGTGATTCATGGACCGCTTGTCCTCGCGCCGGTTCCCCTGCTTCAACATCAACACGCTCCATGCGAGGTTTTATGCTGGAATCGTGGAAAAACCTTGAGCTCATCCTCCCTTTTTACCTTCTGAAACGCGCTGATTGGCTGATTCGTCGTGCCTTCTTATCTTTCGTAAATTACCTAGTAAAATGGAGCGTTCCAGTGCTAAACCTGTCCAAGACAGGTTGTAATGGCACCAACGTGACACCCGTCCTGAAATATAACTGTCCCACTCGAGCAAATCAAATCACCCATGTGTTCGGTGTCGAACCCTTCCAGTATCCTGTCTCTTCCCATTTCCGTTGGCCCGAACCGCTATAATGGCGGGTTCCAGCTTCTGTTGGTGGGCAGGCGTCTGGGAAATTACCCCTCGTCGCCACTCCGCAACTTGCGGCGACTCCCGCAGGCTTCAGCCCGGCAACACGACGACCGCCCGCGGCGTGCGTGCGTGCCATCGGACACTATCGACCCGTCGACCGGTCCCGAGTCCCGCGGTGGTAAACTACATCCATCCATCCGGTCCGCATTTGCCAGTCGACGCCCCGTCCCGCACAATAGAGCGTCGCGCGCCATGTCGTCCGCGTCGTCGTCGGTCCGCACGGCCCCGCCGTCCGTCCGCACGGCCCCGCTGGCGCTCCGCCCCGAGTCCCCCAGTCCGCAGTCCGCGGCCCCGCCCGCATCCCCCACGTCCGTCCGCAAGAAACGCCCGGCGCCCAGCCCCGCCATCAGCCCCGTCGCATCTGATCCCGTCCGCTCAGATCCCGTCCCCATGGCCCCCACGACGCCCCCGCCGACCGCCAGCAGCAACAACAACAAGGAGAACGCGTCGCTCCAGTCGATCGCGCCGCAGGACCTGACGCTACTCAAGGTGCTCGGGCGCGGGACGTTCGCGCAGCAGGTGGCCCTGGCGCGGCACCGGCGCACGGCCGGAGTGTTCGCGGTCAAGTCGCTGGACAAGCAGGCGCTGGTGCGGCGCAAGCAGGTGGGCCACACGCTGGCCGAGAAGCGCGTGCTGCAGCTGCTGGACGGCCACCCGTTCGTCGTGCGCCTCTTCTCGGCCTTCCAGACCGACCGCGACCTGCACTTCGTGCTCGAGTTCTGCCAGGGCGGCGAGCTTTTCTTCCACCTGCAGCACCAGCACCAGCAGAAGTTCGACGAGCCCACCGCGCGCTTCTACGCCGCCGAGGTGCTCGCCGCGCTCGCCGACATGCACGCCGCGGGCGTCGTCTACCGTGACCTCAAGCCCGAGAACGTGTTGCTGGACGCGCAGGGCCACGTCAAGCTCGCCGACTTCGGCTTCGCCAAGCAGGGCATGGCCGCCGGCCGGCGCGCCTACTCGTTCTGCGGCTCGCCAGAGTACCTGTCGCCCGAGATGGTCGCCAGGGACGGCCACGGGCTCGAGACGGACCTGTGGGCCTTCGGCTGCTTCCTCTACGAGCTGCTCGCCGGCGCGCCGCCCTTCCAGAGCGACAACACGGCGCGCCTCTTCGCCATGATCCAGCGCGCGCGGCCCTGGTTCCCGCCCGATTTCCCGGGCCCCGCGCGCGCGCTCATCGAGGCGCTGCTAAGGCCCGACCCGGCACGCCGCCTCACGGCCGCGCAGGCCAAGGACCACGCGTTCTTCCGCGGCGTCGACTGGGACCGTCTGCTGCGCCGCGAGCTGCCGCCGCCCATCGTGCCCGACTGCGCCGGCGCCGAGTGCACGCGCAACTTCGACGACGGCTTCACCTCGGCGCCCGTGCAGGCGCTGCGGGTGGCCGGCGGCGACCTCAGCAAGCGCCTGCGCGCCGCCGACAACGACTGGCAGCCGGTCGTGCGCACCTTGGCCCGCCCCGAGGACGACTTTGAGGATTTCTGAGGATGCCGACCGCGGATTTCTGAGGATGCAGATGTGGATGCGGATGCGGATGCGGATGCGGACCCTTTACGCTTCGTGTAGCGGCAGTAGTGCTCTCCCTCGTTTGTTGTTGCCGTTCATCTTGGACAATGTGTTTCCGTCACAATAGGTTTAGTGCCATCATAGGTAAAAATAGTGTATTCAACGTATTTATTCAACTTTTTTTAGCTGTTGTTGTGTTTGTGATTGTTTGTAATTTTATTTTATTTGACTGCACCAGTAGCGACCTCTCAAGATCCCTCATGACACCCACGCATTATGGTTGGGCCTATAACACCTACCCCTGTCACTATCAAAGAGCTCGAAAGCAGTCGAGGCTGGCAGGTCTCCGCGGTGAATGCGCACCGCTAGGCAGCGCGCGGCAAACTTACCGTAGCATCTGCCAGTTCTTGATGAAAATGTTCCGCGCTGCGTTCACGTCGCGGTCGGCCCGGCTGCCGCATGCATCGCAGTGGAACACGGAGCTGGCGCCAAGCGCGTGGTTCTGCGCGCCGCACGCGGAACAAGTCTTGGACGTGTACTCCTCGCCACACAGCACGACCGCTCCACCGACGCGTGCCATCTTGTGTGTCAGCAGCATGCGGAACTTGTAGTGCGCCTGGGAGAGCATGGCGCGCGCCGTCGGACTGCGAATCTTGCGGCGGGGGTGGCGGCGGCCGATCGGAGGCGCCGTGTCCGCCTCGGTCGTGTG
>JAADYF010000770.1:0-13940 GCA_023338175.1 Phytopythium delawarense | reverse complement strand
AGAGCTCATGCGCATCAGCAGCGTCCGCAGCGTCATCGTTCGGCGTCGACTCGGGAGAAAATGGAACCACGAGGAGTGCACCTCCCACCTTCAACTTGGCGTCACTGGGAAGGCTACAGTGTGTGGTCCACATAGACCACCGGTTCGTCTGTTCTGTTACAGGAAGATTCCTCTCGTCCACTTCAAATAGTACCGCCTACGACTCATTTGTTCTTCAAAACGAGAGTTGAAGCGAGAAATGCAGCTGCCAACCCGCCACATACAAACCTCCACTCCACACAAACGGCCGTTCAAAGCGCGGAAACGCTTGCGGGGCGGGAAACGCCACGCCGACCATGATAAACGCCGCCTCGGTCTCCGCCCGCGTCCCGACCGACTGAAGCGCTCCGCCTCCCGCCACACTCCCACGGGTGCGTTGTCCTCTGTTCCTGCTCGAGATGAGGCCTCCGGCACTACAGGTGGCGGCGCTGGACGCGACGGAGGGGGGCGAGAGCCCCGGACGCCCCCAGAGCGCGCGGGCCGCGTCCGTGCGCGTGCCAAAGCTGTCGCGGTTCCGAGAGGGACTGCGCATCGACGTGAGTGCGGCAGACGAGGCGCCCGTGGCCGCCATGACGTCCCCGCTGGGCCACTACGCGACGCGCAAGCTGCCCACGAACGCGCACCGGACACACCCCGTGTCGTTGTTCGCCGCAAGCGAGAGCGCGTCTGACCCGCGTCTGTACGGCCTGCCCTTCCTCGAGTACGGAATGATCGTCAGCATTGTGTGCGACGATCGCGGCGGCGTCGTCGCCTGCGAAGGCTTCGCGTCGCGCAGCGTCCGGCTCGAGCGACTCAACTACAGCGGAGTCGCTAGGAGCGCCGTGCCGCCGCCCAAACTAGGCCTCGGCGGCCAAGAAGAGCGCAAAATGTTCACTGGGGGTGGTTTCCGCCTCTTGCCGTGCGCCTTCCGCGACTGCTTGTTCGAAGTCGTGCCCAAGATGGTGTACGAAGCGACCATGGCGCTGAATGCGCTGAAACGCGGAGACACGGAGCGCGCAGGAGTGAGGATGCAGAGCACCAGCGGTGCTGGTGGAGACCCCAGTGAGCGCGCGGCGGGGGACTTGAAGTTTAAAAGTGACGCGGAGCGCCGCCTCAACGCCGTCATGTACAAGAAGCTGATGGGCTCGCACGTCAACTACGGACATGTAAGCTTTCTTGGGTGCCGCGCGATCTTGTGTGCTTCTAAACGCATTGTTACTGCAACTGCCTAGACAATTCAACTGCGACACATCAAGAGCGGTAAGTTTTTGTCATTGGATACTTCGTCCGTCCCCATTCGCGGATCGGAGCACATTCCGGTAAGGAAATGTTTATCTCAAAGCGAGTGACTCGGTGGGTAACCTGAGCTATACAATGGACACTGGCACTACGCAGGTGTTTCTCAATGACGGATCGCCGCAGTCCCACTTGACTGTGCTCCCTCGGTTCAAGCTGCGCTCGAAGGGTGCTCCGATCCAGCTGACTGATCAGGTGAGAGGAACTGTTTAATGGTTTGATCAGCTCTTGGTTGGAGTATGACAGATTATTGGGATCGCGGATGCAGATCTTGCTCTCCAGTGCTGGCGCTGTGCAGCCCTTCAGCCTCTATGTCTCAAATCGTAGCTCCGACGGCAATGCAGTGGGTGTGGTTGGATCTGCTACGCATTCCTCCCAGTGGCGAATCGTACGCTACGATATCGCCCATCCGGAGAGACTGAGCCTCTCGGGGTCGCTAGACACTGCCACTTTGCGCAGCAACAAGAGTCTCCATGCAGGAGTGTGCGTCCGCTTTTCTCACCTGGAATCAAGCTCGTGGCTACGATTCAGTCTCAGCCGCAGCGGAGAGGCTTTGCCGGGACAAGTCACGCTGCAATACTACAGCGATCATGACCAAGAAGAGGGGCTGTCGGGCGACCTATCCATCGATTCCTTGTGGGAGATTGAGCGACCTACTGTGTATGAAGGCGGGGTCATCAAGTGGAACGACGCGCTTGCGCTTCGACACGTTGTGACCGGACAGTACCTCGCTATATCATCCTTGGCGTTATCCCCAGCGCTCAAGAAGCGGTCCCCAGTTGCAGCACAGTACTCATCCGAGTCCTGTGGCCACACAGTTGCACAAGCCTGCCCGCAATCGTTTCGTTTTGTGGCCACTGCACTTGCCGACGAGGAGTACGTTTGCATCTGGAGATGCTTGACATCTATCTGTTCAACACACTAACGAAACATCTTGTGGTGGTTACCCAGCGCCGAGGTGGAAGATGGCGACGTCGTTTTGCTGCAGCACAAACAAACCAAAGGGTTCATTCACTCGGTAGAAACGCACGCATCAACTATGGCAGATATTCGATTCTCCTCGCAGCCGCTGAACAGTGGGGCAAGCAACAACGGGTCGTTCTTTACACTTGTCAACCTCCCCGGCGCGCGTGATGAAGACGCATTCAAGATTATCGCGGTGTCTGCGTCCGAAACAAGTGACACGCTGCGGTTGGTGTCATACAAGGAGCGACTGATCGAGTTTCTTGCAGCATTCAGCAAATTCAAGCGCGGCAACACTAGTCCAAGCCCACGAAGTGGCCGTCAGAAACCAGCCGTATTCGATGACGCTGACACACTGTCGCGGTTTCAGAGCACGCTTGCTGCTGTTCAAGAACTGACGGAGTTCTGCTCGCAAGCTTCAAAGGAGTCGGCAGACCAGCTGCGTGATCGGCAGGACCTATTCCGAACGCATCACTACATCGAGTTGCTGGTGGACATGATGAAAGTCCCATTCTGCAAGTTCGGTGGTCCGTTCGAGCTCGAAGAAGTAGCAAAGTACAACCCCGAGTACTCGAACGAGCGCCAAGATTTCATGGATGACGAACCTACTGGCGGCACGGGTGTCTATGCCTCTCCTTCCTCGCTATTGCGAGACGCTCGTGATTTCTCGAAGGCGAAAGGGTTTTCGATCCGGGTTGCAAGCCGGTCAACGCGTGATCTTACATCGCAAGACACTTCGAGGCGGAAGTTCTCCGTCACTGGGCCAACCTCAACTTCTCGGAGCGAGATCAACACTGCCATCATGCAGCTCGTGACCGAGATCGTCTCCTCGACGAACATTCTCCTCGTGCACATTTTTCGAGGAAACCGAGAGAATGAGCTTCGCATCATTCGGACGGCACTCCCGACTCTGATGGAACTTCTCGGTAATGGTTTTCAGACGTCGCTCTCGCTGTCGTTCTTGCTGCGCGAAAACCGGAATCTGGTCGAATCCATCACGGCGTACGCAAGTATAGTCCGCGGTTTCTTCGAGCTGATCAAGACGCGTGGGAAATCCATCCGGTACATGCAGTTCCTCGTTGCGATGTGCACATCCCGCGGCCGCGGCGTACCGAAGACACAAGAAGCGATTTGCGACTTTCTGTTCAACCCGCTGAATGAATACCGCGACCACGTGATCATACCAGTCCGGCCGTCTCATACCGGCTTCGACATTTATGTGCCAGCTCCAGGGGACTCGCACGGCATCACAAGGAACGTGGAGGCAATTTTCAACAAGCACACTACCGCGGCCTTCACTGGCTCGGACCTTGGTAGATGGATGTCCTTGTCGAGCTTCTACGAAGACTACCACCTCCATGGCAAGTTTCGAGGACTGGGGCGATACTGCTATGGACTCCTCCGACTGTACGTGGCGCTCTGTCTGGACCGCAACTACGTCAGTATCGACTGCATCCAAGCGATTTTCCCCCGCGATAACCTCCTCTACTCGGTGATGGACTCTTCGCTGTCGCGATCGCTTCGAGCCATTCTCATGGACCTGCTTCGCGTCACGTACGTTGACCGCGAGCCTCAGAAAGCGATGGCGTGCCCGAACTACACGCGAATTTGGACGGAGGCGAGTCTCAGCACCGCCGAAGGGTTGGCGTCACTACTCCAGACATCGTACCCAGAGCGCGACGCCGCGTTCTTCGTTTCTGTCCGAAGGTTCTGTTTGCTTTACTTTCGGCGACAGCGAGGAGTCATCGCTATTGACGCGACACCAGAGAACGAGCTGACACTCGCCGTGCTTCGCCTCTCGCGGAAGTTGGTGGAGTTTGGGATGTTTGTGGCTGAAGAAGACATGATGCCGCTAGTGAGCGCTCTCTTCGATCTGCTGGATGAACGCACAGACGTCATCTGCGGGCAATCGAAGATATCGCTAGACGCCGCCCAAGATCGCCCGCATGCAGAAGTCACGATTGAGGACGCCAGTGGAGTCGAGTTGGAGTATCAGCCAACTCACGAGAGCTTGGGCCGTCGGCCAGCCTCGAGAAGTGTATCTACTCCGTCGATCAGTCCGGTGTCCGAGCTGAATAGTGATGCAGCACTGCTGTTGAGAACGCCTGTGCCACGGATGCGCCACTCGGTCATCCTAGACGATGCCAGTGCGTTGCCCACAGTTCAACCCGACCAAAAACGCGACGGCACCTCTCAACAGTATAGCGTCCGCGGGTTAGTGATGAATACCCATCGCGCTATGCTGAACCGCTCAAAAAGCGATGGGGAACGCGACAATGGCATCAACCATGCGGGGAAGCACACGTCACATCGACAAGCAGCCGAGACAAAACGTGTCAACAAACCTGACGAATTCGGTCTCTCTATGATCAAGTCTGATGAGTCTACGCGAGCGCGGCTTCACTCGACGCGGCATCAGATGACCGATACCAACCACGTGGTGATGGAGATCAAGGACGAGATCTGCGCGATCTTGCAGCATATTGACAGCATTCGCGTCGATTTCCTCATTTCGACGCTGCTGGGTACTTTTCAGGCGCAACACACGGCTGGGCATGCTGGATCGCACTCTCCATTCAAGGGCAACGCTGCGATGGAGGGCGTTGTCGCAGCCTCCCCAACTGAAGCGCAGGCTAACACCTTTGACAAAGTGAGAGGCCATCGCGCGCTGTTTCCACCGCGAAGTCCTGCCAAGCATCCAGGAATGGGCGGCCTCGACAAGTTGTCTCCGGTGGCACGCTGTCTGTTTGACTCCCCATCGCTCGAGTGCAAGTTTTCGTTTTCATACCTGGCAAACCGGAAAGTCACCACGATCTTCATGCAGATGCTCATGTACGAATACCCGCCCCTCGTGTCCAAGGCGCTCGAGCTGTTGCTGCGGCAATACAACCAGCACGACGATCTGCTCAAGGAACTGAACAACGTCCAGCTTTTGGTCACCGACGAGACCATCGCCATTTACAACAAGCTCAAAGACGATGTGGATAATCTCCGTCGACTCGCGGAGACGACCGAAGTGTGGATGGATCTGACATCAAAGTCGGATTATGACAAAGCGGAGTCCGCTTGCCAGCTCCTGAAGTCGCTGACGGAGTTAATCCGTCAAGGCGAGCGCGGGATGGATCTGAGTGCGTCTGACAAGCTTGGCAGCGCGTCCTTGACCCATGATGACGCTACAGCGCCTGCCAGCGATGAAGATACTGAGCGAGCGGAGTCATCCTTCCCAACTGTCATCGAGAAAGAGCTTCCGAATCGAAAGCTAAAACATTTGCACTGCCGGTACAAGCTGAATCCCTCGCTCGGACGTGTCAGTTGCCGATCTGCCAGCCACAACATATTCCCGATCGTTGATGAGAGCACTGGAGTGGCCACCACTGTCATCGAACAGCGGACTCCATCAACAGTCTCGACGGAAGCGCGTCGTTTGCTACGCAATCTCCGCGCCGCACACTTTGTTCTGAACATGATGCTGGATGGTGCACACTTCTTTGAAGGTCACGTGCTCGGATATGAAGTGCCTGCGACCGAGTTTGTTACGGCATCTCCGTCGCAGAGCACGCGCCGGCTGCTGCAAGCTCGGCAACGAGACCGAATCCGAGCTGTATTTGCTCACGGGATGCAGTTCCTTGCCGAGTTCTGCACGCAAGACCCTGAGAACCAACTCTTGCTAGCTCCTCATGTGACCATGATCGCGCAATATGTACACGAGCTTGAGATCGCGCAGCAGCTCCTCGTCGCCATCTACGCGAACAATATGGAGCTGTACAAGATGGTACCGACGGAGTTGGTCAACATCTTCGTCACACGGCTCATCAAGGACGGTCCGGATCCACGATATCTGCTCTTCTTGGAGACGTTGACCATGTGCGACGAACAACCAGTGCTGGAGAACCAGCTTCTTGTGATGTTCCAGCTTGTGAAAGCCGTCGAGAGTGCGGCAGTCCTCCAGCTTTTCGATGACGCGAAAGTGACTTCTGCTGCATTCAGCGAGCTCATGCGTCGCTACAACGTGATGATACAAGGACACGGACAAGAGCAGGAGCCGGATTCTCTTCCGAGCACTGGAGGACATGGACGCGTCGGGACCGTGCAAATGGTGTCATACGGAGCACATGCGAAACCGAGTTTGGGCACTTCTCCAGGCATTCCCAAACCACGGTCAGCAGAAGATTTTGAAGCGGTCTCGAGGACGATCGAGTACCATGCGAGGTTACTACACCTGTTTGCAGCCTGCGCAGCTGGTAAGAACTCCCGCGTGCAGGAGATCTGTCAGCAGGTGATATCTGTCTCGACCGTGCTGGACTTGATGTGGGACGAGCACTGCACGGAAGGCATGCAAGTGGCGGCACTGCGATACTTGAACGAGGTGTATCTAATCGCGGACGAGATGGAGCCGCCCAGCGACGACTTCCTGCTTCAAATCTTGACGTCGATTGGTAGAGTTTGTGAGACCCGCGTCCTCCAGTACCTGAAAGACACGCAAGTGCGCGACGCGAACAGGCTCTCGAGTTTATCTCTGCGGAAGAAGCGAGCCAAGCGCGGCAAACTGTACACGCTACCTAGCGCGCCTACCCCCCAAGCGTCCACCCCACTGTACGTTGTCATGCATTCGGTGGTGCCGACACTGCTGTCGTTCTTCCAGCAGTTCCCTCGCATTGTTGAAATAACAGGGGACGAGGCGCAAGCGGAAGCAATGCGTCGACTGCAGCAAACTCTAGCGTTGCTGTTTGTCTCGTTCAGCACCAGCGACTGGAAACTGACTCAAGACGCGATCGCAACGACGGACGAGCTGGTCTACACAGTTGACAAGGCGCTCGGGTCTGCTTGTTCCAGTGAGGATGTGAACTCGAGTTCCACGCTGAATCTGTCAGTGGAGTTGGCATGGTCGTCATCCCTGTTGTCTGATCATCAGCGAATCGATCTGTCCGGCTTGAACCTCGATATGGACTTATGTGAACTGCTTCATCTCGCCATGGGCGAGCGCCGACGGCGTGCCAGCTCGGCTGCGTCGATGCACGATTTGAATGGGATCGATCACCACCAAGCCCCTGTGCGGGAGTTGTCGCTGGAGAGGTTCTTGTCGATACCCGAGGAGTCGCTGAGCGAGTCCAACTCGCCAGCGCAGTCTCCGACAGACAATCCCTCAGGACGCAACACTGCGGCTCATCCGACAAGTTTGACGACCTTCAACAGTCGTGACACACCGCTGCCTGCGCGAGCGTCGACGTATTTGCTCCAGATACCAGACGATCAAGCTGCAAACCACACGCGGCAGCCAGCATCAGGTTTGTCAGAGAATCTGCGAGCAACGCAGCCACTTATGATCATGCCAGGAAATGGGAGTCCACGTGGCACAGCATACGGCAATCGCCAGGAACCAACTGGGAGTCAAGATGAAGGGAAGCTCGAAGAGCACGCTCCTGACGGTGTGAGTGGATCGATACGTGAGCCAGAAGGTGGGCGATTGAAGAACCGCGTTCTGCACAAGATCCTGCCTGTGCGATACGTCAAGTTGATCGTGAATCGCTGGCAGACCCATTCACCAGCAGGTGACATTGATCAAGCAAAGGCTGCCGCAGGTGCTGGTCCACAGAGAGGCAATCGTCCGCAACGCAGGAGCTTGTCTGTGGCCGCTAGACGTCCAACAATGGATTTGAAGCAAACAAATAGTGCTCCATTCCTTGGCAAGGGTAATGCCAGCGATGATCGGCTCAGCAGCTGGAAACATTCGTCGCCCTCCTCACCCCTGCCTGCTCAACAGAACCTTCATGACTTCAAGCACTTTTTCACGTGGCTGTGCCAGCACCCACGTGTTGGCGCCGCTATTCGCGACGAGTTGAATCACATGGTGCAGGGGATCGTGGATGTCGAAGCTTCCCTTCGCAACGAGTTTGACGCGCAGCGACACCTTAGTGACGTCCGCCTGACCTTTGATTTGGTCGTGCGCAAGCTCGTCACCCACGTCTCCATGTTCCAGGAGGCAGGCTACTTGACGATGAATCTGACGCTGCTTGACGTGTTTCGCCGCATGATCTACGCCATCGAGGACCCCGACCGACGCCACGAGATGCAGACCACGCTGGATAAGCTCGGAGTGACGCGGCTTGTGGTGCAGCTGATCTCGCGGAGAGATGACGACGCGCTGTTTGCCAGCTGCATTGACGTCGGAGTCGCATTGCTCGACGGCATGAACGCCGAGGTGCAGGAGCACTTCTTCGCGTACTGGTGCGAGCCTGCACACAGCGTATTCTTCGAGCGCATCCGGAGCCGCATCGAGAAAGCGTGCGCGCTTGTTCTCAGCACCGGGCGGTGCAAGAGCTCGTTTCCTGGGCAGCGTAATGCCGCGTCCCCCCTCTCCACGACTGGAAATGGTATGTTTCTCGACGAACGTTCGTCTCCCACCAAGAATCTGTTGCGACGAACCTCTGGGTTTGCGTCGGACGCGGTGGACGACGCAGCAGACAATGGTTCGGAAGCGCTCTGCAGCTCCATCACATCTATCTTTCGCTTCCTTCAGCTGCTGTGCGAAGGTCACTACCTCAACGCGCAGCGATCGCTCATTTCCCAGCCACTAGCGGGTGCGCAATCGGTCAACCTCGTCGAGTCAACGACGTCGTTTCTGCTTGAGACCTACCTCGGTATCGCAGACCTGGACGTATCGCTTCTCATTCAGCTGTTTGAGACCATCGCCGAGTTTTGCCAAGGCCCGTGCGAGGAAGCACAAGTGACCGTCGCGAACTACAAGTTCATCAGCGCCGTCAACACTCTGCTGACACACTCGTTCCAGCAAACGACAACCATATCGAGAGCTCGCGTGCGGCAAGTGCGCGCGGCGATCGTCGTCACGCTGTTGAGTCTCTTGGAGGGACGGAGAGACATAATTATCCACGCGCAGCTCGTGCAGGAGCTCAACTTTGAGGCACTCAAGACGAACCTGGTCGACGTCTATGCGCATTTCTTGCGCGAGCACCAGGGACGATACGCTGGGAACCCTGCCTGCAGTGCTGACTTCTACCTCACCATGGGCTTCAACGTCTTCTTTTTGCTGCAGCAGCTCGCGGATCACTTCCCCCAGTCAGCCCATTGGATCCCTCGCGTATCCGGAGCTCATGCACACTCCAATGCGGCGCATTTGGAGCGTCGTGTGATTGGATCAAGTTTTGATGAACGCCGCACTGAAGATGAAGCAGATGAGTTCACGCCTGACTACAAGGACGCGTACAAGTTCTTCCAAGCAAACAGCGCCAAGGTTGAGGTCGTTTGGGACCACGTGCGCTTCCCGCGATCGACGGGCGGTGGTGCGAGCATGTCCGTCGATGGCACTTCGAAGTCCGGCGGCTTGATACCAGGCCATGACAGAGGGTCAACCTGGGATAGCCAATCTTCCTCGGCGACAGCAATGACGACCTCTTCTTCAGGAGCACACGGAGATGCCTCAAACTCCGGCGCGCTGATCCCATTCTACTTCCCGCTTCACCCGATCTGCTTTTGCTTGACGGAGCAGTCCAAGAAGAAGCTTGTATGGCAAGTCTCTCGCGGCCCGAACAAGCTCTCCGACTTCTTCCAGCGCTGCGACAAGCTCGTCGACGAGATGGCACACCAGAGCTTGCTGACCAAATACCCGAGCGTGGCGTGGTTCGCGCGGCAGTCCGACCTGCTCAAGCGCGCGTCCTTCACCCTCGCGGTGGCCATCAACTTGGTGGTGCTGCTCTTCTACCGCGCCAACGGCATCGACTCGTCACCGTACGCCGGCTCGCACATCAATGTAGTCCTGGCGAGTGGTCCCGCCCCACCATCGCTCGCGACTGATGTTGCGCTCTCGTTCGCTGGAACCCTTCAGCTCGTGCTATGCTGTTTGGTGCTATTGTGCTACCTCACCAACTCGGCACCGCTGCTAGTGAAGAAGGGATGGAAGCGACGCATCCAGATCGAGCAAGCGAAGCTGTCGAAGAAGACCGCTAGCGGTCAGAGAAATGGTACTGGTGATGCTGGGGACGCGGAGGAGCGTGAGTCTTTCCAGGATACAGAGCAGTTGCTGCGATCGCTTCGAGAGCGTGAGAAAGAGTACGATTACTTTTTCTTGCCCAACTCGCCGCGAGCAAAGGCGCATGCATCACGTCGGGGAAGTCACGCGTCCACAGTCTTCCCAGCGACAGAGCCAACGACACCGACATCAATCCGTCGGAGCGACTACAACATCACCGTTGTGAACTCTCGGGCACCGACTATGAGCGAGACGCAACCACGACACTGGCTGCACCGATACTATCACCACCACATCCTCAGTCGAGTGCGTCGCTCTCATTGGGTGCGTCAGTGGGCACTGACAGTCGCCACGTCGCTCTTCTTCCTCGCGCGCAACCCGCGCGTGCTGTACTACCTGCTGCAGATCGTCATTGCGATCCTGGGCTCGTACGTAAACAAGCTCTTCTTCGCGTTCCACTTGCTGGACGTGGTGAACCGCTACCAAGAGCTGAACAACGTGCTACGCTCGATCGTGCGGCCCGCCAAGGTGCTGTGCCTCACCGTGCTGCTGTATCTTGTGGTCGTGTACGTGTTTGCGATCGTCGGTTTCTACTTCTTCCGCGCTGACTATACGCCGGGCACACTCTCGCCGGACCAAATCTCGGGCGAGGAGCCATATCAGTGCCAGCAACTGTTCCAGTGCTTCCTTGTCAGCCTCGACCAAGGGTTCAAGAGCAACGGCGGACTCGGTGGGTATCTCAAGGCCAACAACCTCGGCTCCTCGACGCGCTCTTATGGCCGACTCGCGTTTGATCTACTGTACAACACCATCCTCATGATCATGTTGCTCAACATCGTGTTCGGTGTCATCATCGACACGTTCGCGTCGCTGCGCACTGCCGACACGGACACGGTCGCCGACATGCAGAACCGCTGCTTCATCTGCTCGATCGACGCGTACACGTTCGACCGCGCGGCGACCAAGCGCGGCTTCCATGACCACATCTACGCCGACCACAATATGTGGCACTATCTGTTCCTCTTCGTGCACATCCGCAAGAAGCCGATCACGGAGTACAACGGACTCGAGCTGCACCTCGCCATGCGCATGGCCAAGAAGGACGTGTCCTTCTTCCCCGTGCAACGTGCGCTCGCACTGGAACGCGTTGCCATGCCAGTGAGTCTTCAAGATCATCGAACCAACGAGGGTGGTGGTGGAGATGGTGGGGACTCAATGACGTCTAGTGACCCGCTCCTTGGCGGCGACCATGATGTGCGTGCTCGTCGTGACAGCATGGCGTCGGTGCTCTCCAGTGCGGCTTCGTATTCGGCTCCGTTGGTGGCGAATTCAAATGGGACAGCAGGAAACAGCCTGCGAGGGCGTTTCCGGTCGTCTGTCGACGGGGTGATGACGGGTGGCGGTGGACGCAGTCGCCGCGGGAGCGACAGCAGCTCTTTCCAAGCTGGTGGAGGCGGAGGCATCGCGACCATGCAGCGAGCGGCGAACGACAAGCTGGAGAAGCTGGAGAGCACCGTCGAGTCGTTGCTGGCGACGCAGAGCGAGATGCGCAGCGAGCTGATGCGTTCTGCCGACCGTCAGCGCGAGCTCGTGCACGCGCTGAGTGCCCTGCAGCACCAGCTGAGCGTCTCCTTCCCCGCGGGTTGCCTTCCAGCATCGGATGCCGATGAGGCGGAGGAGACAGCTCCTCTCTCGACCGTGGCCATACCGCGCGCACCACTGACTGCGAGCTCGCGCTCGACCTTTGACAAGACGGAGGAACCCCCACGGCCGCGCGCACGATCGACGCCGTCGGTGTTCAGCTTCGACTCAGTCGCGGACACCAACGAGCACTAACAGTGATATCCATGTGCGTGTATAAACCGGCAAGGGCGATGCAGAAGATGAATGCAGCACGCAGCGCGTTTACCAGCTGATGAGAGAGCGTGCGTGTGTCGGCTCCCTGATCTCAATGCGTCCTTGACCGCTCCTCTATCCATGTCCACGAAGCGCAGTCGCTCTGGCTGGCCACCGCGCTGGCAGCGTCCGGACGATTGGCTCGCCAGCAGCATCACTAGGCCGACGGGCCGGTGATGAACGAGTGCAGCGCGAAGAGCACGAAGAGCACGCCGCCGACGAGCGTGACCGTGCGCTCCGAGATGCGCGTGGCCAGGAACTTGCCGCCCACGACCGCGATGCCCGTGCACATGGAGTGGCCCAGGATGGCGCCGAGCGTCACGCCGAACGCGTCCTTGGTCGCCGACAGCGTCACAGTCGCGATTTGGGACCGGTCGCCCCACTCGGCCAGGAACGTCATGAGGAACGTCTGCGAGAAGACCTGGATCATGCCGTCCGTCGAGTGGTGGGCCTCTTGCTTGATCGCCGCGCCATTCTCCGCCTCCGACCTGTGGGAAACAGTAACACAGAGTGATCAGCGTCAGCTTCAGGACGTGGCACAAGTCAACTCGGCGCGAGGCGTACGCGGCCGTGTCCTCCTCCGTCTTCTTGCCCATGAGCTCCTCCTCGACCTCGGTCAGCTCGTCCGACGGGCCGCTAGTCGTATCAAAAGCGAGTGAATGTCCATCTCGTTAGTCAACGTCACCACAGCCAGCAATGAACTCTCGTCCACACCGACCTGCTCGACATCTCGCGCGCGTCCCACAGCATCTTGACGCCGAACACGACGAACTGGCGGGGCACATAAGAGCACGTCAGCATCTTTCAGTAACCTCATCCAGTGCCCCACTCCCGGAAAAGAACGCACGAGGATGGCGCCAATGTAGTGCGTCAGGCTCGGGGGCAGGAACTTGGTGGCCACGACGCCCATGACGACCGAGAGCACCGTCATGACGATGAGCGCGCCGATGGCGCCGGCGAAGACGACCACGCGGTCCTTCTTCATGGACAGGATGGCGGCGATGAAAAACGTCTTGTCGCCAATCTCGGTGGCCCAGATGGTCAGGATGCCGCTCACGAAGCCCGACCAGAACTTGTTGACGCCCGCGGCCGCGCCGCGCAGCTTGCCGCGGGTCCCCAGCGGCCCGCCGAGCGCGTCGTAGCCCGGCGCCGGGGCGTTGTACGCGCCGCCCAGCAGCGGGTCCAGCGCCTGCTTGATGGCGTCCGTGAAGGCCGCGAACTCGCGCGCGTCCAGCTGCCCGTTGTGGTCGGCGTCGGCGCGCGCAAACACGGCCGCTGTGTCCGCCATCTTGGCGTTGGCGTTGGCGACCGGCCGATTGTCCGGGCTGTCGTTCGAGTCCACGACCTGCGCGCGCGCGGCCGGCGCCAGCACGAGCGACAGCAGCGCGAGCAGCAGCAGAGCGCGGGGGGCGCGGGCGGGGGGCGGCGGGGGCGGCATCGCGGCGGCGGAGGAGGCGGCGGTCCGGCTGCTTGGTTATTGCCTGCCTTTTCAATGGTGATAGTGATGGAGTGAGAAAAGGGGAAGCACTTGAGTGGAGATGTTCTCAACTCTAACCGTATTCGACCAAAACCAAAACGTCGTTTTGACCCCTTATAAGGACCTGATCAACTCCGATAGGGGCGACAATTCCAATTAAATACAGGTGATCTTCCCTATTCGGCAGAATGCTGTAAAACGGGCCTAACAAAGATATCCCAGATTCGC
This sequence comes from Phytopythium delawarense, assembly GCA_023338175.1. Taxonomy (NCBI): domain Eukaryota; phylum Oomycota; class Peronosporomycetes; order Pythiales; family Pythiaceae; genus Phytopythium; species Phytopythium delawarense. Next base: position 78 of record JAADYF010000770.1, on the reverse strand, counting down.
ATACTTTGCAAACAATTCAAATGAAAAAGCGTTAATCGGACATGTAAAGCCCTAAATCAGGGCCCTATTTTCGTTTTT
>JAADYF010000077.1:0-47478 GCA_023338175.1 Phytopythium delawarense | reverse complement strand
GATATCGCTGGCGAGACTCGTGTCGTAGACATTGCTGAAGAACGAGAGGCTCGAAGAGACCTCCACCACGCTCGAGGACGAGGCAACTGCATACAAGGCCGAGGAGGTGGAAGTACCTGACGAAGCCGTTCCCGACGAAGCTGTGCCTGACGAGGTCGTGCCTGACGAGGTCGTTCCTGACGAGGTCGTTCCCGACGAGGTCGTTCCTGACGAGGTCGTTCCTGACGAAGTCGTTCCTGACGAGGTCGTTCCTGACGAAGTCGTTCCTGACGAGGTCGTTCCTGACGAGGACGTTCCACTGCTTGAGGTTCCTGTCGATGAGGTTCCCGATGACGAGGTCCCCGTAGACGAGGACGTAGAAGTCGACGGCGTCGTGGTTGATGAAGAAGACGAAGTGGACGGCTTCGTGGTTGTCGACGGGGACAAGGTGGTCGAAGACGAAGTGCCGCTGGTGCTAGACGCTTGCTTCCGCGCCTTGGCCAGCAGCTTGGGGAAGGTGTTGGCGTAAAAGTAGGCGAACTGCTCGTCCGCCGTGGCTCCCCAGGTCTCGACCAGGTCCGGGTACAGACGCTCGTACAGCTTGAAGATCGCCTCGGCCTCGGCTTGCAGCGTCTCCTCGTCGGCGTCGGCGGCCAGCGCGCTCAGGTGGCGCACCGTGTGGACCTCGAAGGCGCTCACCGACATGAGGCGTCTGGCGGCGCCGCCCTGGGCCGCCTGCGCGCGCTCAGCCAGCGCGGCGTCCACGAACCGCTGGAGCTGCGCGAGCGAGTCGGCGGCGGTGGAGGCGACCGCCCCTGTGGCCTCCGCGCCCGCAGTCTCGGCGAGCGTCGCGGCGGCGGCGGCGACGAGCAGCCAGAGCGCCGACACCTTCATCCTTCCTTCCTACCGCTGCGGTGCTGCTGCCGGTCGAGTTTCCAGTTGCGAAATGGGGTGTGGTGGGGGAAAGGCAAAGCGGCTGGTGTACCCAATGGGCACTGCGCGCACATTTTTGACCAATCATCGGGGGACGAAGAGAGGAGCATGGAAGAATCGAGCGCTGAATGTATAGATTCTGACAGGTCCCAGTGCGGGAAGGAGGCTGTGCAGAGAACACCATCCACTTTTTTGCTCAGAGTCAGCCCGACACTCGCAGAAGGCAAGTCTACCAGGATTCGCAGCTTGTTGAAACGCTCAGTGTCATCGTTTCCTGCGGCATGAACTGCACTGCAGATCTCCCAAATACCCAGGTGACCGAAGGACTGGGCGACGCACCGGAACCTCCAGCCAGTTTCGAATCAGGTGGGACTTCTTCATCGGGACACAGTTCGATGGCTGGAAACATGCTGTTGACAAGGTTATCGGTTTCCAGAGGATGTGAGATCCGCTTGAAGGACAAGAGCCAGGCCGAAGTTCAAGCGCGCCATTCATCATTCATCGTTCGAGCTCAATTTGAGCACTCCTGGTGAGCCCGCATGCGAATCCTAGATCCCTCCTCTTTTTTCCCGCGTCTAACGTGCTGCAGAGCCTGCGCCTGCAGACAGCAGCATCCATCACGCCGCGTGGAAACACGAGGCCACCATGCACGATGCGTCAAACAAAATATATGAGATTTCGTTTCTCAGTTTTGCACCACGGCCAAAGCCGAGGCACGAGTTTTCGTCAAAATAAAATAATGTGTCCACACAACCACATAAATAATGTGGACACACTAATATGGGGTCACAGCGGCGCGTGCGTGGCCATTCCCGCCGCCCAACAGTCGACGATCATGCTCGCGCGGTCCCTAATGCTGCGGCCGCTGCTGCCGCGCGCGTCGCTCGCCTCGCGCGCGCTCCACAGCGCCCCTGGTGCCTCTTCCAGCATTGCGTCGTTCGGCATCGCCTTCGACATCGACGGCGTCCTCATCCGGTACGAACTGCGATCGGTCACAGCGCAGGAGCAAGTGCTGACCATGACCCGCTATCGGTCGGTCGCAGTGGCGGCCAGGCGCTCCCGCGCGCGCGCGACGTGCTGCTGAGCCTGCGCGAGCACCACGTGCCGCACATCTTCCTCACGAACGGCGGCGGTGGGTCCTTCAGCGCTTGGGGTTGACGGGGACGCCGCGCAGCTGACGAGCGATGCGTTCGCCGTTGCCTGCAGGATGCCTGGAAGAGGACAAGGCCGTGAACCTCGGACGCGTCCTGGACTTGGACATCGACCCGGCGCACATGGTGCTCTCGCACACGCCCATGCGCGAGCTCACCGCCACCTACGCAGGCGCGTCCGCCGCCGTTGATTGGCCTGGCAAGCTCGTGTGCAGCCCTCTGACCCGCGCTGCCGACCCGCAGACTCGCGCGTGCTCGTCCTGGGCTCCCACGACGTCTGGAATGTGGTGCGTGCTGCGTCTATAGACTTCTCGATGCCTCGTCACTCGAACCCTCAACGATCGGATACGTGCAGGCGGCGCATTACGGCTTTAAGAAGGTCGTGAGCATCGAGGAGCTGGCGCACCAGCACCCCGAGGCGTACCCGTTCCGCGCCTACGAGAAGCGGTGCGTCGTCGGTCTATCGCCTTGCTGCTGCTACGCAACAACACCACTGATCCGTTGCGCCGACTGGACGGGATTGGCGCTGCAGCCTGCCGCCGTTCCACGACGAGCCCATCGAGGCCATCATCGTCATGCACGACCCGACGGACTGGGCGCCGGAGATCCAGATCGCGACGGATGTCTTGATCGGTGGTGAGCACACTGCTTGGACGTCTCCGCCTGCGGACAAGTTGCCTGGAACCAGTCTGACTCCCGCCCTGTTGATGAAGGCAACCCGCCGGGCAGCGGCCGGTCGGACGGCAAGCAGACGCCGCTCTTTGTCAGCAACGACGACTTCATCTTCAGCGGCGCGTACCCGCACCCTCGCTACGCCCAAGGTCGGTCAGGCAGCGCGCTCAATCTGGTGATCGATCCTCATGAGTGACTCGAGTGCTCCGTTTGGCGTGCAGGCGCATTCACACGGTGCCTGAAGCTGCTGTTCGAGCAGCGCACTGGCCGCGAGCTTGAGATCACGCACTACGGGAAGCCGCACAACGTGACCTACGAGTGCGTCTCGCCTTCGCTCGCTTGGCTGGTAGAGGACGCATCACTGACGTTTGGATTGCCTCGTAGCTTTGCGGAGAAGAAGCTGAACGCGATCAAGCGTGGTGGCGTCCCGCTCCAGACCATCTACGGCATCGGCGACAATCCCCACTCGGACATCCACGGCGCCAACCAGGCCGGTGCCCACTGGAGCTCCATCCTGGTGCGCACGGGCGTCTTCCAGGACGCCGACGGCCTCCCCGAGCACGAACCCGACGTGTACGCGGACGCCGTGGCGGACGCTGTGCGCCACATCTACGCGGCCGAGGGCCTCGACCCCTCTGTCCTGTAAGAGTCCGCAGCGCATGTGAGGCCAGGCTTGGATCTACTGTCGAGAGGCTGAGCAAAAGACTGATTTTTGGCGTCTAACAGCAGCTCGACGCGATCTCCTTCACGCTCATCTATCGTCACTCCGTCCATTCAACTTACGCCGTCCATCCAACTCTACTGGCCCGCCTTGGCAATTGGCGCGGCCGACATGTTGCGCAGCCAGACGCTAAACTCCTGCAGCACTGCGCGCTCCTGCGCTGCCGCCACGCGCGCTGTCGAGTTGCTCGCCTGCTTCTCATGCTCCTGACTGAGCTGCTCATGCGTGTCCTTACTGCGAGGCATCGCCCAGTGACTCGCTCGCCCGTCGTCCTGGCTGGGGTCATCGTCTCCGAGCATGTCTTCGTCGCAGAGCAAACCGCTCGCGCCGGGAGACAAGCTTCCTTGTCTGCGATGTGCCACATCGCCGTTGCCGTCGCCATCGCTCTCGGCTGGAGCCATTTCCTCGTCTTCCAGCTCGTTCTCCAGCATGTGATGGTCACCGTCGGCCGACACAGACTGTGCACGCGGACTACTCAACGTGGCAGGATATGGTCGAGCACTCGACGGCGCGTCTGGGCTCTTCGATTCGACGGCCATCGCGGCACTTAGCAGCGACTGGCACAGCATCGACAGCACCCCAGAGGCTGGGGCGTTGCTCGTCGTGTCGCTGTTGATACCATACGCGCCATCCAAAATGGTGTCCACATCCGGCAGAGGTGGCGGGATCACAGACACGTCACTTGATCTCCCGTGCGCGCTCGAAGCGCGGATTCCTCCGCCTAGCTCCACTGACAACGCTTGGCTCGACCCGACCTTGGTGTACTTGCGCTTGACGAACGACGGCGTCACCCCATCAGTGCCCCCCATGGCAGTCGGCTGCGGGTGCCGGACGCGCGCCAGCTGGTCCCGGTCCTCTGGACGAAGCGACAGCAGCGAGGCCGCTGCGGATGGCGAGGGATACCGCGACGACGGTGTCCGCGAGGAGAAAGCCACAACTTGGACCGACTGTGGCGCCGAGGGCGCGCTCTCGGACAGCAACTCCAGCGCCGATATCCGGCGATTACTCACAAGAACCGTCGACGACGACGCTGGATTGGATGCGGTCGGGCCAGAAGACGACGCCATGATGTTCGGCCGGCGTCGCAGGGCCTTCTGGGACGACCTACCGCGTTGCGGTTGCCGCTGGTGCAACTGCTGGGTCACATGCCCGGAGGAGATGGCCTCGGCCGCTGCCTCAATGCCGCCCATCATGACCACCTTCTTGGCTGAAACGAACGTGTCGGTGTTGCGGCATTGCTGTCACATTTCACGACGAAAAGTGCCAGGTGAGCTTTCTCTGAAGGTAAGCACTGTCAACTGGGCCTGCAGAGGTTGTACGCACATGGCAGGCGCAGCGCGCGGTGCAAGGAACACCGGCCTGGAAGCACTCGCAGTAGTTCTTCATGCAGCCGCTCTTGCGGCAGTTGCAGCCGCGGAGGTGCTGGCTCGTGCCGCTCGCGACTTTGGGCTGGAACGCCATCGGGTTACGGTCCAAGATGGCGGCGATCGCGCGCTCTCGCTGTGCGAACGACTCCTGCGTCGTGCAACAACAGGGTCCGTCAATATTAGAGTATAACGGCGAACGAGATGGCGACTCAACCAAGCCACCAACCGAGCAGTTCTTGCAGCCTTCACAGTTACACAGCTCGTCGCACATGCGCTGCGCTGCGAGGCACTCGCAGTAGAGCTTAAGGCAGTGCGACTTCTTGCAGCTGCACCCCTTGGTCTTCTCGCGCTGCGTGAGCGGACATGGCCAGTCAAGCAGCATCGTTAGAACAAGCAGCAACATATTCGAGGCGCGTGCGGCTTACCCTCTGCGGCTGGCAGCCGTGACATGAGCACGAAGGCAGGCACTCATTGAAGAGAGCGAGGCACGGACACGCAGTTGAGCAGCCGCCGCGGCAGCTGCAAGGCTCGCGCAGGGCCAGCGTCGAGCCCGAGCCCTTGCCGTTCCCTACACTCGGAGCGATTGTTACCGCGGGCAACGGCGACGCTCTGGTGGCCTTGGTCGAACCCAGAAGAGTCACGGGGGCGTTGGAATGCGCGCTGGTGGCCGCGTCACTACCGTTGGACGCGGCGGCGACAGCAGGCGTGCCAATCCTGGGCGGAGGCGGAGGCGGAGGCTTGGACGCGTCAAACGCCAAGCTGAACCCTGTGTCCGGCATGTCCACGCTCTTGGTGGCGGCTGCGGACGCACGCGACGACTTCTGCGCTCGCTTCTCGATCGTCTGGACGGCGTGCGCGATCTCGAGCTGGTTGTGCTGCTCGCCATTGGTGGCACCCAGAGCGTTAGTCGCCCCGTACCCGTCTCTGCCATCCGCTAGTGCAGGCGCTTACCTCCTGGTTCTTGCAGCCGACGCACTGGCAGCCGTCGCCGCAGCGCCCGCCGCCGGCGAAGCACTCGCAGTAGAGCTTGAGGCAGCCCGACTTCTTGCAGCTGCATCGCCTCGTCGCCTTCATCACGCGCGCCACGGCCCGCCCCGCTTCCTCGCTGCCCGCCGCCGCTGTCTGTCGGGTATCCATGGGAGCCCTGGCGGCGCCTTGCCAGCGTCTGGAGCGGCAGAAATTGGCGGTGGATGGCTCGCGATCCGCGCTTGAAAGTCGGCCAATTCGCCTCAGACAACGCCCGCAAGCGGCTCAAGCGGACGCGCAGAGCACGGAGATCGCGATGCCAAGCAGGTGAGCGCCGCAGAGGCCCTGGGCGAAGCAAGAGGCTGCGATCCAACGCCGGCGTCGAGCCCGGGGAAGAGGCCCGAGGAGCGAATTGCTTGGCCGCCGCGAGCTTTGATTTGAATTTGAATGGGCGCTTCGAGAAAAAACGGCACTGTCTCGAAATAGTGACGCGTCGTGTGGTCGACACAACGCGACGTCACCTTGGTGATCCACCTGCCGTCACTGAGCACCTCGGACATGGCGAAGCTACATGGAGGCGGCGCTTGATCATCATTGACGGTGACAAAACGCATGGAACACAAGGGAATGGCAATCCAAAAGCCGTAGCGCGAGGCTGGGTCGTTGCAGGTTGGTTAGCGGATGTTACCGAGAACTACCGGGGGGCTGGCGGGACAGCAGGCGGGATGACGACGCTTAGTAGTCGGCCTCGCCGCCGAACATGTCCATGCCGCCGCCGAGGTCGGCCTCCTCCTCCTCCTCCTTCTCCTCGACGGCCGGGGCCGCGGCGGCAGCGCCACCGGCAGCCGGGGCGGCCGCGACGGCGAAGGCCGACGGGTCGGCCAGGAAGGCCTTGAACGGCTCGGCCTTGTCGAACGAGAAGGTCTCGAGCTCGACGGCGACGGCCACGAGCGCCTTGAAGGCGTTGGCAACCGAGTGCGGGACCGAGGCGAGGGTGGGGAAGCCGATCTCGAGCGAGATGGCGGCCACGTTGCGCAGGCCGGCAACGAACTTGGCGCACAGGTCCTCCTCCGTCAGGTCGAGCACGGCCGGGTCGAAGATGGAGCCGTTGTCGTAGACCGACTCGATGATGAGACCGTACGAGAACGGCTTGATGTTAAGCTTCTGCAGCAGCGCGGCCTCCGAGTTGCCGACCTTGTCGCCCTTCTTGGTGAGCAGGACCTCCGAGACGATCTCAATCTGACCCTTCTGAATCTTGGTGGCGATCTGCAGGGCCTGGAAGAAGGACGTCTGGCCGGGGTCGGCGCCCGTGGGGCCGGGCGGCACGATGACGTCGATCGGGGCGATCGAGCCGACGCGGGCCGGGGCCGGCACCTTGTTGGACTCGAGCACCTCGCGCACCTCGTTCAGGTCGCCGTTGGTGAAGACGAAGCCGACGTTGCCCTTGAGCAGCGGGATGAAGTGCTCGAGCGGGTGACCCGGGTTCTTCTTGAGGAAGTTGTGGAACACCTTGCGCATGAGCGTGTTCTTGCCCATGAGCACCTCAGCCTGGCCGCGCAGCGCGATACGGATCTGCTGCATCTGGTTCGAGCCGACATTGTCGACGCTGACGAGGAAGATCTTGGTGTAGTTCTCCAGCAGCGCCTCCAGCTTGTCGAAGTACTCGAGCTTACGTTCCTGTGAGAGACCCATGCTTGCCTGGTACGACGCAGTCGCTTGAACCGGGAGGAGACCTGCGCTTTTGGATATTGAAAATGCCGGGCATCAAGGCGGCGGCAACAGGTTTCCGCGGGGGACGCCTCGCAGCCAGTCGACGCCAGTGGCGCGCCAGGCGGATTATAAACAGCGAGGTGGGCAGCAAAAGTGTTGCGGGGTTTGACATATAGAATTATAGAGGTAGCGTAACCGGCGTGAGTTTACGTGGGGTATGCGAAGATACAGGCTGGGCGAAGATGGCGGCGAGCGGACGCCCCGCCAGCGGGCCGCCACTGGCGACAACTCACGCGCGGCGTCCGGCGTCCGGAGCACGGCGACCCAATCACCAGCGCGCCGGTCCTCTCGTCGGCGCGATGGCGCCGACAACGCCACGCTCGCGGCGACGACCTCGGCTGATTTCCCCTCTCCAGTTCCGCGGTTCCCCGCCGTAACCGGTTACGCTTGCATTCTTTTCCCGAGTGTGTGTGTGCGGCGGATGTGAAAGATCCCAATGGGGTACGCTGCGTACCCGCGTACCCTCTGGCGGGGGCTCGCCTCCCCCTTCAAACAGGGTATCGCCGGCGGCCATTCCCGGTTTCCCACCTCGCGAGTCGAGATGGCGGACGTGGAGGCGCTGGCGGGCCGCGTGGTCGCCCGCATGCACGAGCTGCTGCACTCGGAGGCGGCCAACGACACGATGGCGCAGGTGCACGAGCTGCTGGCGTACGTGGGCGTGCCCAAGCCGTACCCGGACGCGGAGCGGCTGGCCATCGCGCTGGCCACGGGCCTGTTCACGCTGCTGGCGTACTTTGTGCTGTTCGGCAAGCGCCACCGGCGGCGCCGGCAGGTGCTGCAGGAGGAGCTGCAGGCCGCGTACAGCAAGGTGCAGGAGCTGCAGGACAAGCTGGCCGAGATGGAGGACGAGGACGGCGGAGAGCCGCGCGAGCAGGTGCGCATCTGGATGGACGGCGCGTTCGACATGATGCACTACGGGCACATGAATGCCTTCCGCCAGGCGCGCGCGCTCGGCACGTTCCTCGTCGTGGGCGTCAACGACGACGAGTCCATCACGGCCTGCAAGGGCGCGCCGCCCGTGCTCAACAACGAGGAGCGCATCGCCTCGGTCGACGGCTGCAAGTTCGTGGACGTGGTCGAGCCGCACTGCCCGTACATCATGAACGAGGAGTACCTGCAGCGCATGATCAAGAAGCACCGCATCGACTACGTGGTGCACGGCGACGACCCGTGCATCGTGGACGGCAAGGACGTGTATGAGTCGGCGCAGAAGCTCGGCAAGTACCGCACCATCCCGCGCACCGAGGGCGTGTCCACGAGCGACATCCTCGGCCGCATGCTCGTCATGCACAAGACGCACCACACGCACGAGGACTTTGGCAACGGCCAGCTGTCGTCACAGGTCGTCTCGCGCGGCACGGGGCACAGCAAGATGTACGAACGCCCGTCCAAGTTCCTCACGACGAACCGCATGCTGCGCCTCTTCTCGGTCGGCAACCATGAGCCGCGTAAGGACGACCGCGTCGTGTACATCGACGGTGCGTTCGACATGTTCCACGCGGGCCACGTCGAGATCCTCAAGCGCGCCAAGCAGGAGGGCTCGTACCTGATCGTGGGCGTGCACAACGACGCCGTCGTCAACTCGCACCGCGGGCTCAACTACCCCATCATGAACCTGCACGAGCGCGTGCTGAGCGTGCTCGGCTGCAAGTACGTCGACGACGTGCTGATCGACGCGCCGTGGCAGGTGACCAAGGAGATGATCGCGTCGCTCCACCTGTCGGTCGTCGTGCACGGCTCGCACCGCGACGCGGACCACCTGCGCGGCTTCTCGCTCGAGGAGCACTACAAGCACGCGCGCGACGCCGGCGTGTTCAAGGTGCTGCAGAGCCCGAGCGCGCTCGACGTCAAGGACATCGTCGCGCGCATCAACAACAACCGCGAGCGCTTCGAGAAGAAGTTCGAGAGCAAGATGAAGTCCGAGGAGGAGTACTACGCCGACCGCTACGGCAAGTCCCTGCCCAAGTAGTAGCCCGGCGCCAACCCCGAGGACTGCTCGGAGCTGCCGCAGATGCATATTGTAGGTGCATAGAGGCGAGGAGCGCAGCTTCCTGGCCGTGTAGGAGTCGAATAGGAAGAGCTTGAGGCGTCGTCGAGCCGCCTCCGTGATGCGCGCGCGTCCGGCGTCCGCTTGGGCCGTCGCCTTGGGCGGACGTCGCCATCACCTGGCGGTCTCACGTCGGAATCCGCCTCCGCTTCCCGCTTCCCAACTTCACCTGTCCCTCGTTTCCCGCCTCCCATACAAATGTCAAGTCAAAGTGTCCCGAACGCAGGCACTCACCACAGCCGTCACCCAGACCGACCCAGCCAAAGATCACTCGCCGACTCGATACATGTGGCGCGGTGCGTGCCGCCTTCATGGGCTGCCAACGGCCTGAGCTGATGCGCGTCGTGGTCCGTGGCAGGCGCAGCGCAGAGGACTCCGCTCCGCCGGCTCGTGACCCGCGGCGTTTCTTCCGCAACGGCCGTCCGCCCGGCCATTTCGCGACTCGCGTCCGCCCGACCCGCCGCAACCGCCGAGCCTCCTGCGACCGCCACCCTTGGAGCCCGCGCGCTGGTGCTCGCGCTGCTGTCCGCCGCGTCGACGTCCGCCACGCTGCTCGCCCGCAGAGAGAGGATGGAGTCCGCCGACGCCGTCAAGGCCGAGGAGCTGTACAATGACAAGGCCTACGACCGGCGCGCGCTGCTCGAGGACCTGCGCGCCATGCACGCGGCGCACGCCGAGGACATCGGCGTGCTCTGGCGGCTGACGCGTGCAGCGTACGACGTGTCAGAGCTCAAGGCCACGCCGGCCGCCGATAAGAAGGAGCTGACGTACTACGCGCGCGAGGTGATCCAGAAGGGTCTCGAGCTGACGCAGGATGTGCCCGAGATCCACAAGTGGTACGGCATCATCCTGTCGTCCATCGGCGACTACGAGGGCTCCAAGGTCTCGATCGCCAACTCGTACGTGATCAAGGGCCACTGGGACAAGGCCGCCGAGCTCAACCCGAACGACCCGACCACCTTCTACCTGCTCGGCCGCTGTGCGTGCCGCGCGCGTCTCGCACTCGTCCGCTCCTCTTCCTCCACGACTCGGACTGACGGACGCTTGCTCGCTCGTGCATTATATTACCAGGGTGCATCGCGATCGCGGACCTGTCGTGGCTCGAGCGCAAGGCGGCCGCCGTGCTGTTCGGTACGCCGCCCGAGTCGTCGTACCAGGAGGCGCTGCGCTTCCTGCTCCAGTCCGAGGCGCTGGCGCCCGACTCGTGGAAGCGCCGCTCGCTGCTCGTCGCGCAGGTGTACTACAAGATGAAGGACTGGGCCGCCGCCAAGGACTGGGCCGCCAAGGCGCTCGCCATCCCCGTGCTCACCGAGGAGGACGAGACCGCGCAGGAGGAGGCCGCCGCCCTGCTCAAGAAGCTCTAGGCATGCGGACCCCCCCCCGCCCGAATTGTCATGATGAGGCAAGATTCGTGCCACCATTGTGCGGCGTTTTGCCACCTGGCCAATACATACAAATGCCCAGTCACCCACGCCGTTTCCGCGCAATCCGGAGTTTTTCCGCGTTTTCCGCCCCACTTTGCGCTATTTCGCCGCAAATTACGCGAGGGGAAGGGGTCCAGATCCAATTGGCGACAAACATCGAAATAACCTCGTTTCTATAACCTCATAATGAGGGTTTTACTGGCGCCTCATTGAGGTTTATCTAGCGCGTGGTGTTGGCGGGTTACTTTTGGCGAACGCCCAGACCCGACGGACGCTCCAGCGCGGCGGGAAGCGGCGGCGGACGGCGCGAGAAGCAGCGACCGGCGCGGGTGACACGACTGGCGGCTCGGCCTGAGGCGCGCGGGACGCACGGGGATCGACCGGCGGCAGCAACAGGCGCGAGGGGAGCGCAGGGGGCCGACGCGACGTCCTGGAAGCGGCGGAAAGGGGGGACGGCGCGAGCCGAGCGGTCGAAGGCCGCCATGGCTATCACGTCGGACGAGGTCAACTTCCTCGTCTACCGGTACCTGCAAGAGTCGGGTGCGTGGCGCATGGCGCGTGGAGGGGGGGCATAGGGGCCGGCGGGGGCTGACGCGGGGGCGGTCTTGTGACTTGTGGCAGGGTTCATGCACTCGGCGTTCACGTTCGCGTACGAGAGCCAGCTGGCCAAGACGAGCGTGATCAAGACGGACCTGCCGCCGGGCGCGCTCGTGTCCTTCATCCAGAAGGGGCTGCAGTACGTCGGCATCGAGGCGCACATTAACGAGGTGCGTGCCTCGGCCGCCGGCCGGCCGGTTGGGAAACCCCTGGTGGAGTGGAGTGCTCACTCGGCGCGGTGTGATTGCGGCGGCAGGACGGCACGGAGCGCGAGTGCGACGGCGACTTTTCGCTGCTGAGCCCGCACATCTGTCGAGTGGCCCAGTCGGCGTCCAACAGCGCCAAGAGCGCCAAGGCGTCCAACAAGCGGAAACGGAAGGTCGACGGGTCGCCGGACGCGGTGGACGCCCCGAAAGGTAGTCTGCTGCATCAAAACGCGGCGTCCTCCCTCACACTTCGGGATCGTATTGACGACTGGGGCTGGGCTGGCAGTGACGGAGGTGAACGGCGTGGAGAAGAGCGCCAAGGAACCCGTGATCCTGCTGAATGGACACGAGAAGGAGGTGTACGCGTGCTCGTGGAACCCGGCCAAGGACCTGCTCGTCTCTGGGTACGTCGCACTCGACCCATCCTATTGCCGGTGTGACGTTGGCAGCGGATTGAATTGCTGACGGTGCGCTTTCCTCCACGCTACAGGTCGAGCGACTCGACGGCTCGCATCTGGACGGTGCCGGCCGAGCTCGACAAGCCGGCGGACGCAGAGGTGAAGGTTTTGCGGCACGGCACGGGCGATCACAAGGACGTGACGACGCTGGAGTGGAGCGTACGTCGTCGCCTGCCAAGTGGTTGATTGTTTCCGATTGCAATGAGCTGAACCCTGGCATGCTTCTTGCAGCATGACGGCTCGCTGCTCGCGTCCGGCACGTACAATGGCAAGACGCGGATCTGGGGCGCGGATGGGGAGATAAAGCACGTGTTTCAGTATCACAACGGACCCGTGTTCGCCACGCGGTGGAGCAAGTTGGGGCAGTACTTGCTCAGCACCAGCTTTGACAAGACGGTGGTCGTGTGGGACGCGAAATCGGAGACGAAGAAACAGCAGATCAAGTTGCACGACGGTGCGGCGACGCTGGTTGTGCTGGTTGTGGTCGCAGTGGCACGTATCTAACGAACGTGTGAGGATGTGGCTTGCGGCAGACCCGATCCTGGACGGATCGTGGAAGGACGACGAGACGTTCGCGACGTGCTCGTCAGACATGAAGATCTGCATCACGCGCGTCGGCCAGGACCATGCGGATCTCGTTCTGCGCGGCCACTCGGACGCCATCAACTCGGTCAAGTGGGACCCCTCGGGGCAGTACGTGGCGTCGTGCTCGGACGACTACACGGTGATGATCTGGGATCCCGCGAAGGCCGCTGCGTCCGCCAGCAAGGACAATGGAACGGCCGCCGCGGAAAATGTAGAAGCCGCTCCGGAAAACGACCACGGGCCTTCCTCCGACGCGCCGGTCGAGTCGACGGCATTCGTGCATCGCCTGCAGGAGCACAAGAAGGAGGTGTACACGTTCCGATGGAGCCCGACCGGCCCAGGGTCCGCGCTGCCGAACGCCCCGCTGACCCTGGCGAGCGCGTCGTTCGACGGGACGGTCAAGCTCTGGGACGTCGCGTCCGGGACCTGCAGACACACGTTTGAGCATCAGTACGTGACGGTCCCTGCTTGTTCGTCACGGTGCGTGTGACTCACCGACATGGCGTGCTTGATGTCGCGGCTGTAGGTTCGCGGTGTACGGCGTTGCATATAGTCCTGGCGGCGAGTATTTGGCTAGCGGAACAGTAGGAGGAGTGGTCAACGTGTGGTCACTGAAGGTACGCCCCCCATCGCCGTGAAGGCTGGTCGTGGCGGTGCCTGCAGCGTGCTGACGGGTGTTGTTTGTGCCTGCGCTCGGTGTTGCTGGCCACAGGACGGGTCCTTGGTCAAGGCGTACCAGACCAACGGGGATATTTACGAGGTGAGCTGGAACAAGGCGGGCGACCGGATCGCCGCGTGTGTTTCGAGCGGCGACGTCGCGATTATCAGCTTTCGAGTGTAGTATTTACGGAGTACGCCCGACGCCGACGGCGCGCTCGAGACTCGCCCGAGGCCGAGGACTCCATAACGGAGAGCACCACACCGAGAAGACGATCGATGCACCCGCCGCCCGCCCGACTCAATACACCCACACCCTTCCTTCTACACGGCACAGTGCGCCGGTGGCGATGTCTTTGTGTTTGCAGTGGCACCACCCGTGGCACGCGTCACGGAGGAGCTCCCTGCTGGTGCAGTGCTGCAGGACACAACGTCTCGACGGTCGCCCAGCAGAGTGGCCTTTCGTCCCGCAACCGAGTCAACTACAGCGGTGAGCATGCGGCTCTCAATGGAGCCTTTGCCGGGTCAACAGCGCTGTGGAGCGATGTGTTGCATGGCGGCGGTGGCGGCGATTGACCGCGTGGAGCGGCGAAGACGCCGACGCCATCCTATGAGTGTCCATGTGGTCATAATCACACCGTGTGATTAGGACGCAGTCGTGGTGGTGTGGATTCCACACCGCCACGACTGCGTGCACGTCCATCCCGGCTTCAACACGTGGCTGGCTCGACGCATCCTCCAAGTTGGCGGTCAAGTCATCACGTCAAACCGCGGATGCTGATGCCAAAAGCCTTGGCGCCAAAGGGTTCAATCGGTCTCCGACGACTCGCCACCGAATCCCACCACGCGCCATGTGGACAGCTGGGAGCCTCAGGCTGTCAGCCCGGCGTCCATTTCAGTGGCTTGGAGCTCCAGCATCCTCACTCATGCCGGCCATCATCACCTCGCTCGGGTCCATGTGGTCCATTATCAGCACCGTCGTTCCGCACTTCCTATTGGCTGAAAACGCATTTCTCCCCTAGCCCCTTCTTACGGTGTGTGTCCGCAACTTTACCGCGACCGACCAACACTCTTGTCCCAGCAAACCCCTCAAGTGTTGAAAAGCAGTCCAGCACTCGCCACCAGGCAGCAGCCGAGCGAAGGGCGAGCGACCGAGCGACCGCTGCGACGGCCACAGGCGGCGGCCGAGCGAGCAGACCGAGGGAGAAGGCGGCAGGGCCGGCATGATCAGCTTCGACACGTTCTCAGGCCCGAGCAGCGGCGTGCGCGAGCGCGAGCTGGAGGAGCGGCTGCGCTTCCACGCCGAGCGCCTGGCGTCCGAACTGGCGACTGGCGGCGTGGTAAACGGCGCGGAGGCTCGGCGGCGGGTAAACAGAGGCGAGGAGGAGGACGAGGAGGACGAGGAGGACGGGTACGCAACGGCGCCCGAGCCGGAGAACGAGGACGACGACGACGACGACGTCTTCTACGAGAGCCAGGACGAAGAGTTTGACCTGTTCCACGAGCACCCGCGGCACCCGCCGCCGCGCCGCAAGCCGCCAGCGCCGAGCGACGGCGACGGCAGCAGCAGCGAGAGCAGCAGCCCGGGCGAGATGCGGGAGGAGGCGGCCACGTCCCGCATCCAGCAGCTGGTGCACCTGCTGACGGACGCGCGAGCCCACGACGCGCGCTCGGCGCTGGTGCACAAGCTGCTGGGCTCGGTCAGCATCAGCGAGTTGGTGCTGTCCAAGGCCACGGAGGAGCAGATCGCGCTGGCCGCGGACGAGGCCATCGCGGACGAGATCCTGGCCAACGTGGATCTGGAGGAGAAGCGCCGCCAGAGTCTGTCGCAGCAGGACGCGCCAGCACTGGACGCCGACGAGGGCGGCTCGAGCGGCCACACCACAGCAGCCTCTTCGACTGTGTTGACGCCTTCAACCGGCAGCAACGTGGCGCTCTTCCTGCCGGGGCAGTACAGCCCGTTCCGGGTGCTGGAGCTCGTGGACGTGCTGGACTCGACGACCGGCGGCATGGTCAAGCGCGTGCTGACCAAGGTGCGGCGGCGCGCGCCGTTCGGCCAGCGGTTCGCCAAGGACATGGACAAGTCGATCGAGTTCTGCCGCTTCTGCTCCGCGTACAGCGACCACACGTCGCTGCAGCACCGCTGCCGGCTCTGCGGACTCGCGGGCCACCACCGCAGTCGCAACTGCCCGTGCGGCGCGTCGTCAGTCGACTCGACGGCGTCGGCGTCGCCCTCGTCGGCGCTGACGTTGCCAGGGGGCAAGAGCACCAGGAATCGGCGATACTGCACGTTCTGCGGCAACTGGGGGCTGCACTCGACCGAGCGCCATCGCTGCCGCCTGTGCAGCGCGCACGGGCAGCACCGCAGTCGCAGCTGTCCGCAGAACAGGAGCCCCGCGTCGGGGAGGAGCTTGTGGCGCGGCTCGCCGGTCGAATCGCTGCGGGATCGCAAGTACTGCGAGCTGTGCGGTTCGTGGCGGCTGCACCGAACGTCGGAGCACCGATGTCGCATCTGCGGCGCGGCAGGGGACCATCGAAGCCAGAAGTGTCCGCAGAAGCTGCCGCCGCCTTCCCAGTCACCGGCAGCGATGCCGTCCGGCGAGTCGTCCGAGCAGTCTCCCGCGTCGCAGTCTACAGGGTCAAGAACACCGCACAGTGCACGCCAGTCGACTGATCAAGCACTCGTCGTGAAGGAGTTTTGCCGGTTCTGCTCCAAGAAGGTGACGCATGGGTCGGCGCAGCACATCTGCCGCGTATGCCGAGCAGTGGGCACGCACCGATCTGGCGATTGCCCGGAGAAGCAGTCGGTGCTGTCGTACTCGGTCGAGAAGGCGTCCAAGGTGCGCGATCGCGTGTTGGAGAAGATCCCGCTCGTGCTGCCGCCGGCGGCGTCGGCGCTCGTGTACCAGAGCCTCGACAAGATGGGCGACGTCGACATGATCTTGAAGAAGACGCTGCAGCGGATCGGCGTCTGGGGCGGTGGTTCTCAGACGCCCATCACGACGCCGTACGCCCCACCGATGAACGCCAGCAGTAGCGGCACTGCGGCTGTGTCTGCGGCTGCGGCCGAGCGAGCGATGGGCATGACGGACCGCCGTCTATCAGGTCTCATGTCGCCTCCCGGCCCTCCAATTCAGCCGCAGTCAGCAGGCGTGTACGTGCTGTCGTACGCGGAGGGCAGCTCGGTGGTCCCCGCGCGCATCCTCAAGTACATGCGGCTGCTCATGCACCACGAAGTTAGCACGAACGCCTTCTCGGTGATTGTGCGGTTCGACCCGCGGTCTTCGCACTGGGAGCTCGACAAGCCGGGCATGGTCACGCCGCGGTCGCTGCCGTCGAGTCCGACCATGAGTCGCCAGCTCAAGAAGCGCATGGCCAAGTACACGATGCAGACGCTGCTAGGTGCACGAGAGAAGCTGCTCGTGCTGCTCGCGGCCGAGCAACGCAAGGCCGCGCAGCAGTCGGCCGCTTAGGCGGCTCGGCGATGGTGTCGCTGTCGTAAATCAGAGCCAGGCGGAGCAGAAGGCGGTCACCGCCATGGACAGCAAGAGGTAGAGGTGTGCGCATCGGAGCGCCGAAGGACAGTATCGTATCTAATCCAGTCGAGCCGAGCGACGGCTGCATGGTCCGTCCGTGGTTCATCTGTTCACAGTTGCTTCCTCGCCAACTACTGCAGTCCGGTCTCTCAAAGAAGCCTCGGAACTCGTCGCGCGTCAAAGGTGAACGAGAAACCAGTTGCGATCTAAACGTACCTACACTAATCCCCCTGCCTCTCTGTTTCCTCTCGGCCGGCGCGCAGCAGCAGCATCGCGCTCCCCTCCTCCGTTCGTGCTGCCGTTGCCCGCGCTGCCGGTCGTCTACGCCTTCCGCATCAGCTCTCGGTTCTCCATCGCCACTCGCTCGCCGTCGCCTCCTTATTACAACGGCAGCCCGCATCCCACAGCCACCAGGATGCTCGCCGCCAGCACGCGCGAGCGAGTGCTGGGCCGCCGCCCCGGCGCTCTACTCGGCAGCACACTCGTCCACGATCCGCGCGAAGCGCTGGATGTGGCTGAGGAAGAACTCGCCCGTGCGCTGGTTGCTCACCTCCTCGTCCACGAACACCACGTCATCGTCGATGAAGTAGTGCACGTCCGACTTGAACTGCGAGCGGTGCACCTGGAGCGACATGAGCTCGGCGCGAGCGCGCTCGATGTCGACGCCGCGGAACAGCGCGAGCTTGGCCAGGTCGATCGAGCGGTACAGCTTCACGTACGAGCGCACGGCCGGCACGTGCTGCTGGCGCGTGACGAGGTCCGCGAACGCGCGCTGCTGCCGCTGCGAGGCCTCGGCGGCGCGGTTCACGGGCGTCTCGCTGGTCGAGGGCGGGAACGACGTGGCCGGCAGGATGAACTTGGGCGCGGCGAAGGCAAACGTCTCCGTGAGCGCCGATAGATCGCCCTTCTGCAGCTTGTTCTGCTTGTCCGAGTACTTCTCGCGCAGCATGCTGTGGATCTGGTCGTTCACGCGCTGGCCGGGGCACAGGAACTGCGCGATCATGAGCAGCGCCAGCGCCTTCTCCGTCAGCTTGTTGAGCTGGTCGTAGTCGGCGAAGCGCGAGTAGTAGCTGCGGCTGCGCTGCACCTGCACAATGATGGTCGAGAAGGAGCGGATGGCGGCGGCAAAGTCCTGCAGCATGAGCTGCGCGAAGCCCATGTGGTAGAACACCGACACGTGGCAGGCGGGGGCCTTCTCGTGGATCTGGTCGTTGCCCTTGGTCAGGCCGCGCGAGCGCTTGCCGTAGAAGTCGATGGGCTCGAGCAGCTTGAGCGACGTGTAGTAGTCGCCGTAGAGCACGTGCGCGCGCGCGAGGCACACGAGGCTGAAGTAGCCGAGCTCCTTGACGGCCTCCGAGGGCGGCGTGACGGCCTGAGCGTCCGCCGCGGGGTTGCTGCCCTGCTCGAGCAGCTCGAGGATCTTGGAGTGGCGCACGATCGCGTGCAGGTAGTTGAGCACCTTGGTGGTGGTCCACATGTCGCTGCTGGCGTCGCTGTCGCTGGCCGCGCCCTTGGCGGC
This sequence comes from Phytopythium delawarense, assembly GCA_023338175.1. NCBI lineage: Eukaryota > Oomycota > Peronosporomycetes > Pythiales > Pythiaceae > Phytopythium > Phytopythium delawarense. The sequence continues at coordinate 28,890 of JAADYF010000077.1, read as the reverse complement.
GAGCTTGGCGCGCTGCTGGCAGGCCGACTGGTACTGGTAGAGGAACTCGCCGACGATGTCAAAGAGCCACTGCGAGGGCAGGGCCTCGAGCTCGAGCGAGCCGTCCAGCACGCCGTCGAAGATGGCGCAGTACGTGTTCCAGGACTCGACCTTGGCGTCCGGGCCGGGCTGCAGCTTGCCCGCGAACAGGTGGCGGTAGTAGATCTGCGTGTAGAGCAGCAGGAAGGTCGGATCGGCGTCCACGAGCGCCTCGATGGCGCTCGGCTCGGGCCACGCGCTCTGCTTGAAGTAGTTGTTGGTCAGCGTGTGGAACTCGCGGTCGTACAGGCGCGTCATCTCCTGCACGTTGCCCGAGATCAGGTGCGTGTACAGGTGCGTGAACCAGCCCTTGACCGTCTCCGGCAGCAGGAAGTCGGCCGGCTTGTCGTCGCGGTCCGTCATCGTCTCCTCGAGTGCTGGTGGTCCCTGAGCAGCAGCAGCAAATCCGGCCGCAGCGTTAGTCCGCCTGCCTGCCTGCCTCCCTCCATCCCTTCCTCCCCTCCCTTCCCCCGATCGACGCCCAGCGACGACGCTCACCTTGCTGCTGCGGCCTTTCTCGCTGCCGATCGCGGTCAAAGTAACCCGCGCGAGTCCGTCTGGGGCGTTGGGGCCGCGAAATGACTGGCGGGGGCTCTTGACCCTCGTTGGCGCGACCGTGTTTTGTGGGCGCGACAGCCCGTCTATAAACTTGGTGTTTGTATGGGGTGTAGAGGGTTACGGAACCGGGATACGCGAGGCGTGGTCGCGGACCGAGGGGTACAGTACCCTTCTGCTCAAGGTCGTCGCCGGCGTACCCCTGGTACGCGTAACGAGTACCCCTCGGTCCGACAGGTTACGACCACCATCACTCCGCGGCGGCAACAGTAACTACTATTTTGTTGTTTGTGAGTTCTTGGTAGACAATGTATGAAATGTGTAATTCATATATATTCCGCGAAAGTATTATTAGCAATATCTTTAAAACCCAAAAATCCATTCATATTTTGCCTTGACCTTCAACTCGGACGTGGCAGGAAGAGACGCCGCGACGGATACAAACCGCAAGACAGTCGGCGACAGGCGGATGCCGGCGGGCGGCGGCGATGTCCGCGGCGGCGTCCGGCAGCGCGCGGTGCTCTACCCGCACTCGCGGCGCGTGGGCGCTGGGGCTGCAGCCGGCGGTGGCGGTGGCGGTGGCGGTGGCGGTGGGACGTCGCTGCCGGTCCCCAACTGGTTCGATCTGCCGGTGCTGCTGCCGGAGTCGCACACGGTCGCAGCCAGGATGCAGAACCGAGTGACGCATGGTGGCAAGGCCTACGGCGCGGAGCAAGTGAGCGACCCGGACGGAGGAGCGCCGCGCGGCAGGTTCGCGGTGCCCAGCGTGTCCCGGCTGAACGCGGTGCCGGCGTCTCCGGTCGTGCCCCTGAAGGGAGCGATGGCGGTGCTGCGCGCGCGGTCCAGCGTGCTCTCGCCAGTCCCCAGGGCCGACGCGACGGGCAGACTCCACTTGAAGCGGAGGAACAGCGCGCGCCGCCTGGACGGGCTCCCGGGTGACAGGAGGAGTCGGCTGCGCGCCAAGCTGTGGAGAGACCTCGACAGGTTCGGCCTGTGGCACTTGGTGGACGACGACGGCGCTGCCACGGTCGACCAAACCGTCGACTCGATCATGGCGCAGTGGCAGCGAAGTGAGGCCAAGACGGTGGAACCAGGGGACGACCAACAACTAGACGAACTCCGGGGCGAAGGGCTGGGAGTTGGCTGCTCCCGTGAGGCTTCACCCGACGAGAACGTATTTCTCACCGCTCTTCCCGCCTCACTGTCGCAGGATACAGGCTCTATACGCTCCTCCCACTCGGTTCGTGAGGACATAAGCTCCCCCGAGCTCCGTTCACTTGCAAGCACAGGCAGCATGACTAGTGTCGACCCAGAACTAGGCATGGATGCTCGCACCAGTGACGACGAGAGAGACGAAGGATCGACCGCGGACGACCACCGTGACTACGTCAGCGACCCGAAGCTGACCGGAGGTATATCTCTGCCAGGGATGAGGCGAAGACAACGGCTGAAGGACCTGCACCAGTTTGTCGAGACCCAGCTGCAGAAGCGGCTCCTCAAGTCGTGGGACACGATCGAGGTTGCATTCACTGGAAGCGGCGAAATGACCATTTCCCAGATCGTCAAGTTCCTCCAACATTCGGATGTACAGCTTGGAGAAGCCGACGCGGCCAAGGTGCAGGCGATCCTCGAACAGCAAGTTGCGCTGCAAGATGCTGGCGATGAACAGCAGCACGCCTCAAGCTCGTCGTTGACTGCCGTTTCAGAAGCAAACGAAGACGGCGCCGGAGATCCAACACAAGGCAGTAATAATGCACCAACTCGAAAGCCTCCTGGCAAGCCCGACAGGAAGAAGACACTCTTTTCGTACGACGGCTTTCGCCAGATATTCCGCTCCCGTAATGCGCAGCAAGAATCTCGATGGAAGCGCGAGTTCGACCGCGAGCGTTCGCGCAAAAAGCAAGAAAAAGAGATCTACGACCGCGAGCTCGCTGCCCTGGAAGAGCGAGGTGGGTAGCAAATGTGGATGGGCATTTCGTCCCTGGTGATTCGCGACTGATGCCTTACTGCTTTGCTCTAGTCAAGCTTCGGCTGGCCGAGTCCGCCAAGAATATGGTTGAGATTCTCGACCAATTTCGTTGCGACCCGCTCAATATCCCGTGGGAGACGGAGCAGCAACGACTCCAACTGCGCAGCCAGTTTTTGGAGATCATTTTCCGGAAACGACAGCGCCAGCTTGTGCTGTCAGCCCCCGCTACTGAGACCGGACAGTCGAACGGAGACGCCGCCGCGATATCGCACATTCCGGAGCAGCTCAGTATCAAGCTTGTCCGCTCGACAATGCTCCAGAAGTATTCGCGCAATGGACACTTCGAGAGCATCGAAGTGCCCACGGCAGCGTACTTGTTCCACGACTTCGTGGTGGACTCAATCAAGAGAGGAGTCAAGACGTACTGGAAGCGCCTGGAAACCGATCTGTGGCCTGAACGCCAAATGATCTTCCGCTTCCGATTGAAGAAGCAGGTTTTCCTGGAGTGGAAACGGTTCACCAAGCACGCCGAGACACTGCGTCGCTACGTGATGCGCAAGTTTATCGCATGGAAGTACTTCACGCGGAAGCGGTACGAGTTCTACGCGTTCTACCGCACTTGCTTCTGGCCATTTTACACCTGGAAGCGCCATCTTCAGCAAATGATCATCGCCCGAGGCAAGAGCGCGTTCTTGAAGAACCTGGTGCACACGTACATCCTCCTGCGCCACTTTCGCGCATTAAAGAAGCTGTACCGACGAGAGCAATGGTTCCGCATACAGCTAGAGCGAGTACTATCCCGGAAAGCGCGAGCGGTACGTCGGATTTGCTGGGACGAGTGGAAGTCGCGCTACCAGTCAGTTGCCACGGTCCGCCGACTATGGAGCAGCCGCGGCCATGCCATGCAGCACCTTCACAAGCTGTACATGGTCAAGGTGACGTTTTACATTCTTCGGTATTATGCTACTCTGAAGCGAGACATGGAGCAGCGGAAGCACAAGGCACTGTTGACTCTGTTTTCCCCGAACGTGCGCGTTGGTGCGAAGAGTCCAAGTCGAGGCACTCAGTCTGGAAAAAGTGCCGGGGGTCAAGTTGCGAGCAGCGCTAGCAAGAGCTCGTACTCGATTGGTGCTCCGTGGGAAGCCAACGGGGCGAGCGATTCATCTCGACTGCGAGGCTTCGCTTCGACGTCTCAAATGGTTCATCGCGATGTAGTTGGGGACAACCACACTACGCACAGCAAAGCGACAACCGGCCGTCATTTGGACATTGGGAACAACGACGACTCGATCTACGGGGATGCAACGAGGGTGGCGGACAACAACCCGTCCAACGTCCACCCACTGACTCGCATCATGGAGACCAAGATGGGTCAGCGAATGAAGAGAAAGAGCCGTCTGTATGACCTGTGTTTGGCGCTGTACCTGCGCTACCGCGAGCGCGACCAGGTCGAAATGATTGGCAACGTCGTCACGTTCCGACGAGTTGGCCGGATCTTCCTCAAGACGCTGCGAGCTGCCGTTGTTCGCGGTAAAAAGAGTCGATTCACGAGTGATCTCGGTGCATACCGAGTCTTGCATGCGCGCTTTCGCCAGTGGCAGATCGGAACGGTATGCAGCGTTCTGGGATCGGACGAAGACGACAAGGAGGAAGCTGGGCTTGGTGAAGCGAGCATATCTTCGGATCCGGGCCGTGTCGAGTTGCACTGGGTGAACGACCGAGAATGGCGGCGCGAAGGGATCGAAAGTAACCCGCAACTGGCGCGGCAACTGCGAGAAGATCTGCTTGGCGTGCTAGCGAACGACTCGATCCGACGCGAAACCATTCGCGACCGCGAGTTGTTGATGATGAAGAAGAAGCAGCAGGAAGAGGCCTTCCTGCGGAAAGAGGCGGCAGTGACACATCGTGTCAAGATGACGGAGATGCAGCAAGCGCAGCAGATCCTACGAACGCGCGCACACCGCATGCACGACGCGCTTGACCACGTGTACGAGGATCTGCAGCAGCAGCAGATGCGGTGGCTGCTGCGCTCCAGCTTCCGCAGTCTGCGAGTCGTCGTGATGACGAAGTACACTGAAACGCTTTGCCATCGCGCACAGCTGCGCAACTGGATCTGCATTTGCCGGCGCTTCATCTACTGGCAGGAGCACGTTGACGCATTCTACCGACTGAAGATCAAGCACCACGCGTTCCAGACTCTACTCCGACACGCAGTGTGGAAGTGGAAATTCCAGTCCCCGCAATTGACAGTGCGGCTGCAGCAGCGACGAGCGCGAATGCTTCAGTACGAGAGCTACTTGGAGCGCACGAAGCTCGTGGACGGCAGTCTCGCGTCGTTCCACTTGTCCATGACCAAGCACTCGCCCGCCAACGCCTTCCACGGTGTGTTTTTGCGCTGGGTGCAGCTCACGCAGGTCTCCAAAGTCCTGCGGTTCATGGTCGAGCTGTCCAGACAAAAGCGTGACGTGTGGCACAAGTTCCGTGTGTTTCACGCACTCAAGTCCGGCGTCAAGGCCAAGTACTCGCTGGAATACCGTCGCGCGCACGCGCCATTTCTCCTGCGCCACTATGAAGCAGACCTCGACGCGTGCCACTGCAAGATCGTGGCGCTCCGAGCTCGGCTCCCGTCGACCATTCTGCGCGCCAAGATCCTTCGCAACGAGCGCCTCACGCAGCTCCGCGCAACAGGCTCCCCAACACTGAAGCAGTTGTTTGCGGCTCATGCGGAGGAGATTGACGAGCGGCTGGCACTCGAGCGACGCCTCATGTTCACCGCCTACGGCGAGCGCAAGGTTCATCACTACGAAGAGCGGCCGTCCCCACTCCACGGCTCGAATGTCGGCCGGTCGTTCGTGTATGAGAAAGCGCCGCCCTACGGCAGTGTCAGCGAAGTGGTGGTCATCTACAGCCCCAAGAAGGTGGACGGGCTGTCCTTCGTGGTCAAGACGAACGCTGGGGTGAGTTACCCAGGCGCGCTTCACGGGAACCCGTTCGGGAACCGCGAAGTGTTCGCGCTCTCGCGTGGTGAAGTGCTCACGTCCGTCGAAGGCTTCGCTTCCCAACAAGTGTACGCGCTTCGCTTCGGGACGAGCACCGGGCGGCTGTCCAAGTGGTATGGGCTCTGCGAGAAGGGCACCAAGTTTGAAATCCGCAGCGACTACGCGACCAAGCGCGAGGAGATTGTCGGCATCTTTGGGCACGCAGACGGCACGTCTATCAACGCTCTTGGCGCGGTGATGCGGCACACGACAGCCAAGAACCTGTTTGAAGGTCTGTGGCTGCAGTCGGAAGCACATCGCGAGGCCAGCACTAGCAGCATCGGGGGTGCAGGTGGTGGCGACGGCGGACAGCGATCGACCGGTGACAGCATTGCACTGGCTGACCGGCAATTCGCGTACTTCCTTCAGGTCCGGACATGCGAGGTCAAGCTGGCAGTCCGCCGAGCGCACCAGTTCGCGCTGCGAGCCTACCGCGAGGAGCAAACGCCGGCTGCCTTTCGGCGAGTCAACGTGCTCATGATGCTGGCGCGGTGGTTGGTGAACGCTCTGGCCCACGGGCTCGTCCGCGGTGCAGACAACGAAGAAGAAGGGCAGCGCATTCTTACCGAAGGCATGGAGAAGAAGAGCGCCGGCGACCGAGCCATGGAGGAGGCGACGCGCGCGCTGCAGGTCGTCGACAGCTACCGCAGCGCTGACGGCCAGCTGGACGCCGCCATCCTGGGGATCAAGAAGATCAACGAGCTGCGAGACATGATGGAGCATGCACACGCGACGATGAAGCAGGCCGCGCGCTGGATCGCTGAGGGCAAGAGCTCGATCCAGCAGGGCCAGCGCATTCTACCGCACCTGCCAATCACGAGGCGTATGCTCGCGGCCGTGCGGGACATGTACCGCGTGGTGCAGACCAAGGACTACATCGACCAGATGGACCCGGAGCTGAGGAGCATCCTCATACTCAAGGACGGCAGTGGCGGTGGCGGCGGTGACGGGAGCGGCAGCGGATCGACCGACTCGGCCGCATGATGCAAGGGCACTGCTTCATGTGAGCGTTGCATCAGTGCTCCTTGATGTGTCACTGTGATGAGGGACTCATAACAGTGTCCGTCGATCGTTTTCGACACGCGAGCGGATCATTCCCCAAGACAAGAGCGACCGCCTAGCAGGATGAGCGCGGGCACGGACCACGACGTGGCCGTCATGGCGACCGCGGGCGACGCGTCGCTGTGCAAGCTGTCGGCGAGCACGCTGGGCTACTTCCACGACCCGTTCGTGCGGTTCTTCGTCAAGGCGCCGTCGCGCCGCATGCCGATCATCAACCGCGGGTACTACGCGCGGGTGGCCGCCGTCGAGTCGCTCGTCACGCGCTTCCTGGCGAGCGACGGCGCGGACAGCGGCAAGAAGCAGGTCGTGGTCCTTGGCGCCGGGCTGGACACCATGTTCTTCCGGCTGAAAGAGGCCAACAAGCTGCGCGGCTGCGAGTACTTCGAGCTCGACTTCGCCGACGTGGCGATGCAGAAGGTCATGGCCGTCCGGCGCCGCAAGCAGCTGAGCGCGCTATTGGGGCTTTCTTCGCCCGCCGACTTCCAGGCCGCGGTCTCGTCTGGTGCGTCGCGGCGGGAGGGGCCCGTGGAGCTTGCGACTTGTCACTGACAAACATGGAGCGCTGTATCAGGCGCGGCGGAGCTGAACACGACCGGGTACCACCTGCTGCCAGTGGATCTGCGGGATCTGGACGCGATGAGCACCAAGATGGAGGCGGCAGGGTTCGACTACAGGTATGCCGACCTGATGCCAATGAGTGCGTCCGTGCGTGACTGATCCTCCTTGTGCCTCTGTCTGCGGCAGTGTGCCGACGCTGTTCGTGTCCGAGTGCGTGCTCATCTACATGGAGGCGCAGTTCTCGACGCGGCTGGTCGAGTGGGCGGGCTCGCGCCTCGCGGACGCCAGCTTCGTGCTGTACGAGCAGATCCTGCCCGACGACGCGTTCGGGCGCGTCATGATGGCTAACATCAAGGCGCGCGGCTGCGACCTGCTGAGCATCCACGACTTCCCGTCGGTAGACGCCCAGGTGAAGCGCTTCACGGACTACCAGTTCGAAATGGCGCAGTGCTGGGATATGAACGACGTGTACTACAAGTTCCTCGACCCCGTCGAGCGCGCAACGTGCGTATCTCGCTCGCTGCTTGGCTGTTTGCTCGTGGCGCCGACGCAAAACCCACTCACTGTGTCTCGCGAGCAGGCGCGAGCGGCTGGAGATCTTCGACGAGCTCGAGGAGTTCCACATGCTGCAGGCCCACTACTGCGTCGTCGTCGCCAGCCGGAGAGCCGACAGCCCCGCCGCCTGCGCGCTGGCCCTGAAGCGCTAGGCCTTGAAGCGCTAGCTCGTCCCCCTGCCTTCCGTCTTCCGTCTTCCCCGCCCATGCCGACCGTCAAGCTGAAGCACTCGCAGCAGGCGGGTATAACACGTTGAAGCAGTCCTTGTCCTACTTTGAGATTATCGCCTTTTCGCTGTAAAAAAAACTTCGCAAAGCGACAACCTCAATGCCCGAGTTTACGGGCTGTCCACTAGCCACCTCGAAAGGCACCTGCGAACACTTGTCGACACACAGCTCCGGAAAGCTTGGATCATGTCCTCGCTCTTGTGAACGGGAGAGGTCTCGGCTGACCACGGAGCTCGCACTGGAGAAGCAGCAGCATGTTTCTGGATGCGTTCACGTCGCGGTTCACCGTCGTCCTGCGACAGCCACTGGTTCGACAATGGAGTACACTATGAACTTTCATCGTGCGCTCTTCCTTGATGTTGGGGTCGTCCTTCGACTTGCACAGGCGCAGACTATACTGGTTGTACATCTCACCGTGACAATCCGCGTGGAGCTTGCTCGTACGGAACTCGTCAATGGAGACCACGCGGCAGTACTTCTTGAGCTCGCGTTCCAACTTCTTGACTGGAGAGGCGGGACACTTCTTAATTCGACCTGAGATATCCGTGTTGCCCCAGTCGCCAAAGCCAACGACCGTCCGCCTTCCAGCTCGCTCCGTCAGCTTCAGACATAGCGCGCGTAGCTTTTTCTGGGCAAAAATGAACCGACGCAGCTTGATCTCGCGGAACGGTTTGGTCATGGCGAAGTCGAGCAGCATATCCACCCGAGGGATCATGAACCAGACGTACTCTTGCCATTTGTCCAGCGACGCAGTTTTCTTGGTCGGCATATCGCGGTGCGCGTTAAGGATGACCGGTCGCTTCTCGTGCCAGGTCTTGATCTTCTGACTGCTCTTCTTGTAGCGGGCGTCCTCGTAGAACTCGCGCGAGGAGCACCTGATCTGCTCACCAAACTGGTTCGACGCCACAAACATATCTCTCCGACCAGGATCCAGACCCCACATGACGTCAAAGTCCTTCTCGCTTAGTGGGTGCTCGACGTCTTCTCGCTTGGGCTTGCGCATCACAATGCTGACCGCCTTGCCGTCCGTCGAAATTTCACCAGCGAACTTCCGGTTAACAGTCTCGAACTCGTCAATCTTGAACAAGCGACGCCACCACTCGTCCGCGACGCCGTTCCATGCAGGTCCTCGCGCTGGAAGGGACACACCAGCACGCCTCAGGAGAGCATAAAGACCGAGCTTGCATATCTTGAAATGGCTACACTTGAAGCCCTTCTTGGTCGGGAGCAGACTGAATGCGCGGATCTCAGTGTAGTTTGGCGTTCCCTTGAACCGGAAATTCCATTCTTCGATCTCCGACAAGAACATGTATGTGAGCGGGAGGAGCCGATGCGCCTGGTGGTCGAGGAAGCCATTGCTCTTGCGCGGAATCTTCTCTCGCCATGCCAGCACTTCGGGGTCGTCATCTTCGTATACGGGATTGAGGATGCCCTTGAGCATGGCGGACGCTTCCTTTCCATCCATGGCGTACATACGTTTAATCTGCTTGTGGAATCTCCGGTAGAAGTTGAGTTCAACAGTGTTCTGGGTGTTCGTCTCCATTTGTCGAGAAGCGTTCTGGAACCATCCGTTGGTAATGTGAGTACTGCTGGCGAATAGCACGCGCGGGTTGCGCATCGCCTTGTACATATCCACGGACTGGCGAAAGTCTTCGTCGTCGCTCGCTTTGCTGGCCTTTGGCCCCACGCTCACAGCGGACAGGCACTTGTAGAAGAATGTCTGACCCATAGGCTCCACAGGGAGCTCACGCTGGCATCGCCGGACAACATGGATGCTAGCCAGCACGTACGCCCCCAGGACAGCCTTGTTCATGTCCTTGAGCACGCTCTCCCACGGCAGTGACTTGGCTTGATTGGTACAGAAGGAGTTGAGCGAAGTTTTGACAACACTGACCACCGTGTTGGCATTCGCAACCCGTCGCGCAGTCACGTCTGTCCGTCTTCTCTTGGTCTCCGACGTCAGCTGCAAGAGGCCCAGTGTGGCGTCGTCGGCTTCATCCTCTTGGTCCGAGGCGGTCTCCCAGTGTGGTCCGGGGTCGTCGTCTTCCTGCGACATCAGCCGATTCGCCGCCATTGTGGCGAGTTCGTGATTGATCGGTCCGTCGGGGGCGCATCGGGCCTCGTTGGTAGCATGGGCAGTTGATCGTCTTGGCTTTGGGATAGGACAGAGAATACCCTTCCCACGTCCCTCTCTCGTATGCTTGTCGAAGGGAGACGAACGACCCCAACGCACGACGTTGGATCAAATCCGTTTCACAATCCATGGGTTCAACGCAAGTCTCGTGGCGCCCAGCGTCGAGAGACATGTCGACGGGGCTGGAAGACTGGCAACCAGAGCCCACTTCCGACACTAATCAAGCTCACTCCAAGAGTTCGACACCAGTACTTGAGCCGCTCAACGCTCGCTCGACAGGCAGCGTAAAGTCAAAAACAGATAGTCCACACTATTGAGCTCCACATGTCTGATTATAGTGTATGCCACCTAAATTGAGGCATGCGCACCTGAAAGCGCGCCACAATTCGATCCGCGGCGGCAACTGAAGGCAGCGAGGAGCATGGCGACGGAGTCGACGTTCAGCGCCGCGGAGGCCGCCGTGTACGACCGGCAGATGCGCCTGTGGGGCGTGGAGGCGCAGAAGAGGCTGCAGCGCGCGCGTGTGCTGGTCGCGGGGCTCTCAGTGCTCGGCGCGGAGCTGGCCAAGAACCTCGTGCTCTCGGGCATGGGCGTCACGCTGCAGGACGCGCGCGCCGTATCGCCCGCCGCCGCGGCCGCGCAGTTCTTCCTCAGCGCCGAGGACGTCGGCGCGAACGTGCGTCTCTCCTGCGCGCTGTGTGCTCTTGTAACCCTGCGTCGGCGTCTAACCGCAGGCGTCTAACTCTTGGCGGGAGCAGCGCGCCGAGGCGTGTCTGCCGCGCGTGCGGGAGCTGAACCCGCTAGTGCAGGTGCAGAGCGAGACGCGCGCGCTGGACGCATTGCCTGACGACTTCTTCCGCCAGTTCACGGTCGTCTGCGTCGTCTCGGCGTCCAAGGAGACCGAGGTACGCCCTCTTGAAGCTGTGAACGCTCGTCACGCCGCTCGCTGACGCGTCGGGCGCTCGTGCAGCTGCGGCTGGACGCGCTGTGCAGAGAGGCGGGCATCGCCTTCTTCGCCGCGCGCACCTTGGGCTTCGAGGGCGTCATGTTCGCCGACCTGGGCCAGAGCCACGCGTACCGCCGCACGCGCGCGGTCGACGACGCCAGCAAGGAGCCCAGCCTGCCGGTGACGGTCGCGTTCCCGTCTCTGGCCGAGTCCCAGGCTGTCCAGTGGAGCTCGCTGCAGAGTACGCGCCGGCGCGCGCCGTCTCTCCCCAAGGTGTTCGTCAACCACCAGCGTACGTGGCCGGCGCTGGGTGCGTGCGGGTAGCGTGGCGACTCACAAGCTGATGCGGGTCCTACCTCCCAGTTCTCCTCGATTTCAAGAGCGAACACGGCGTCGCGGACGAGTTGGACGCGCAACAGACGGCCGCGTTCGTGCAGTTTGCAGCCACTCGACTGGCTGCCAACGGGTTGGACGAGGACTACGTCTCCGCCGCAGAGCTTGAGTGAGTCTCCCGCTGGCTATACATCGTCGCGCTTACCTCTCAAGCTGCTAACAGTCGTGAACCGCAGGACGCTGGCGCGGGTGGCCGGCCTTGACCTGGTGCCCGTTTGCGCCATCCTGGCAGGCATCGTCGGCCAGGAGATCATCAAGGCCGTCTCGCAGAAGGACGAGCCCATTTGCAACTACTTCTGCTTCGACGGCGCCGTGGGAACAGTGAGGAAGATTGGCTGAGCGCTGGATGATGCGCCGGCAAACTGGAATCAACCAGGCGAGCGATGCTCTTCGAGCGGGCCGGGATACCTCCGACCCCGCATAATACACGCCGGCGAGCAACCGGGTTGTGACTGACGGCAGCGCATGGACCTTGGCACGTGGGGGATGACGTGGAGCGGAGTTCACGCGTGAATGTCTATATAGGGACTGCCAAACAGTCGCCGACTCGTCGCCTGCGTCAAGCAAGAGTCGGCAAATGCCTGCCAGGCGAGTGCGCTCACCGCTCGGGTCACCATGTCGACGGCGATTGCGGCAGCTCGAGCCAAGACGCGCGGCAAGCGCATGTTGCGCGAGGCGCTTGAGGGTTACGGAGAGGACGAGTTCACGCTGTCCGAGTGGAACGCCAAGAAGAAGGAGGCGGCGGCGCAGGGCAAGTGGACGTGGAAGCAGCGACTCGTGGACCCAAACCAGGCGATCAAGGCGCGCATCGAGAAGCATGGCGACGTGCAGGACATCTTGAAGGACCGCTTCGTGGACATTTCGTCTGCTATGCAACAGGAAATCCGTGAAGTCAGCCGTGGACCAGGCGTGCCGCAGCAGCATGGCGCACGCGCTCCAGACTGTTGCGAGTGGAGGTGCGAGTGCTGTCAGCCTCATTGATCGAAGCCCTACGTGCTTACCTGCTCCGGGCATTACGTGTTCTGGCATTGCAGCGAGCGCATCTGCGGCAAAAGGTATCGCTGTACGAATGCGCCTGTGCCGGTGAAAGGGACTCGCCGGCGGGATGAGACCGACGACACCGTCAGCGAGGCACAAACGGAGCTAGCGGAACCATCTTCTGGCACCAACGCGGCAAGCGCGACGACGGAGAAGCGCCTATGCTTTTGGCATGTGTGCGAGTGCCAGTGGAAGCATCACCCGATGGAGCACTCCCGCGCGATCGACACTGCCAACGACCAAGGCATGTGTCTGCACTGTTACGAGTCCACCGCAGCGACCGAGCGCAAGACTTTGCAGCGCGTCCCGCCGCGGATCACCTCCGTCAAGACGCCAGGTGTGTGTTTGAGCGACGAGAAGGGCTCGGTGCGGCGTGAGATGCTGTACAAGGCGCCAAGACCAGGCACGGCAGCTGGAGGTCCGAGCGCGATTCGACTCACTGCTTCCAGCACGTGTTGCTGGCAGAAGGAGCACTTTGAACGAGCGTACCTGTGGCGATGCATGAACCACGTACTCATGCACCCGACGCTGCGCGGCTCATACCTTCCTTTCTGCGGATACCACGCGCCGCGGTGCATCCGCGACTACGGCCGCAAGCGCACTGGGAACAAAGCCAAGGAGGAGAATTGTCCGCCCATCGATCGTCGCAACCAGTTCGGCATGTGCCGTAACCACTTGGAGGCGCAGCTGAGCGAACTCAAGTTCGACGAGCGCGGCGCTGTCGTCCTTGCCGACTCGGAGTTCGACGTTCCTGGGATCAAAGAGTGCAAGAAGGAAGCGACTGCCGTCCAGGTGCAGCGACATCCTCTCGCGCCGTTGTACCCTCCACCTATCGCTGGTATTCAAGGAAGCAGCGAGGACAGCACCGGCGTTACAGTTCTGTCGAGACCTGAGCCCCCCACAAGCATCCTCGCAGTTGCATCCACCTTCATCGTCAAGGTCGCGGCAATGGTGCTTTCGGCCGTTGCGGTGTCCCTCTCACGGGTACTCAACGCACTGCTCAACCACTCCAACCCGGCCTCTGCGTTCATCAAAGAGGCGATCTGGCGGTTCCAGTTCATGCGACGAGCTGGCGTCGTCGCGACTCGCATCCAGCGGATCTTCCGGGGTAACCGAGCGCGGCGGCGAGCACGCTCAATCCGCTACGAAGCCGCTGCACTGCGCCGTATTGCGGCAAGCCGCGCCATCCAGCGCGTCATACGTGGCTTCCTGGGCAGAAGGCGGTTCATCCACGAGGCTGATCGTGTCGCTGCGGCAGTCCCGCACATGCAGCGTCTGCTCCGCGGTGGACTCGCGCGTCTCCACTGCCGCAGGCTTCGCGCGGCGATCAGGCTCCAGCGCAACTACCGATGGTACCGGCAGCGACTCCTCGCATGGAGCTTTCGCGAAGAAGTCGCGTACATGCAATTGCTGCAGCGGGAGTCCGACGCGAACCTTCGCACGCTGGAGCAGCAGCTCGCGGCGTTCCGGCGTATTCGAGCGCGGCGAGTGCTACGCGGCCACGTCGAGCGGTGGCGGCACCGCAAGGAGACTCGGCAGCGCGAGGCTGCTCGTCGGATACAGACGCTGCTTGGCACCATCAAGATCCAGCGCCAGTGGCGTCGGCATTGCCGCTTCCTGGAGATCAAGCGGCGGTACGTTGGCGCGCAGCAAATCCAAAAGCGCGTGCGCGGGTGGCTGACACGGCACATGTGGCGCAACGATCCCGGCGTGCTCGTGATTGTGGGGTATGTGAACTCCCGCACGGCATTCGAGTATGGGAAGACCGTCGTGCTGCCGCTGCGTCAAGGAAAACAATTGATGGGGTCGTACGCGTTCCCAACGCGCCGCATCCGAATGAAGTGCGGGGCGGCCGTGATCCAACGAGTGTTCCGGGGACATCTCGGCAGGCTTCGCGGCAATGCCATGTGGGCGGCGATGCTCAAGCGGTGGGAGTGGATCGGGATGAGCCCCGACAGCGGCAGCGGCAACAGCAGCGACAGTATGACGCTGGGGAAGGAGCGCTACGGGTTCGTCCTACCGTCATACGGGTACCACTGGGACTCACGACAGCACATGCGGCTGGTCGTGCGCGACGCTGTGGTTGATCGAGGCCATGCGTACAAGTACCAGTTCATCCTGGACCTGATCAAGGACCGAGACGGCAAGCGCGCATGGAGCATGGCGCGAGAGAGAAGGTGGCTGCATGACCACGGGAAGCGGCGGATGAAGGAAGCGCAGGAGGCCAAGAGTTCTGTGACTGGCACGTCTCCGAGGCGTTTGAGGCGGCAGGTAGCACCCGCAGGCAGCGACGTGCCCTTGACCAAAGCGCTATTCCCGACGGGCACGGTGGTAGATGTCGAGCAGATGGGGAATAACGCGGCCGTTCGACGCACCAACTTGACCCGAGGGCCAGTGACTCGCCGGGGAAGAGTAATAGCTGTGAACGCCCCGCTCGCAGTCGACCAGCAGCCGACCTTCGACATCGCGTACAGCCAGAAGGAGCGGGTTGAGCGCCGCGTGGCTGCATCACGTGTAAGCCACGCGATATTTGGCATTGACAAACCTTTGCCTCGACCGAAGAAGCCGGCTGGCGAAGTCATTCAGGCTGCGATTGACAGCCTCAAGCGCGACCTAGAGGGCAAGGAGGAACGGATTCGAAGCGCAACGCTTCCCACCAATGAATCTAGCGAGGACAAGACGCTGCCGACGATCGAGGCGGTCGCTGAGCGGTTGCGGGACTCTCGCAAAGGGCGAGATCTTCTGTCGGACCAGCGCGACTGGGTCAACTTCGTGTTCCGCAACGCAGATCTGCTCGAGCGGAGGTGGCTTGAAGCAGTCGACCTTGTCCGCCAGCCGCCTCAATCCAGCAACCTGTTTCACGGAGCACCAATGCTGCATCAAGTCCGCCAGTCGAACCACCCGTCGGATCACCGGATGCACCCTACACTTGCGATGCTGTGTCAAGAGTTCGGGTTCCAGCGGTCTGCATCCGACCGAGACGACTGCGGATTGACCAAAGCAGCAAAGCGCGCTGATGAGATCGAGCGCCGTTTGATAGAGCTGGGCTTCCGTCGGTCGAGCCCAGCGCCAGCTCCGTTCGCTAGCGAGAAAGCGTTTGTCACCAACGATGAGAGAGAGGATCATCTGCCGCGAAGACCAGAAACTGGAGTGGGAACCACTGAGGTGTACACGCAGCCGTCACGGACAACGGTCGACGACCTGGAATCAGCAAACCGCTACAACACGCAGTCGTCTCAAGACATCCACCGATTCATTTACGAGCTCAAGGTACTGCCAGTCTGCGTTCGCGCTAGTTGACCCTCGCCACTGACATCGGCAACGTGACAGACGCTTCCTCGACAACGACAGCGAGAGAAGATCATCGAAGTCACGACGCGAAACGTGCGAAGCTTCGTGTGCGGTCACCCGGCGTGCGGACGGTGTTTCTCGTACGCTCCTTGTCGAATTGCCAAATGTGTTGAAGGAGTATTGATTCGCGAATGATCCGGTAAATGCTGGTCAGCTCCAAGGAGGCGGCGAGGATGCACCAGAAGACGACGCACGAGGGCCAAGCGCGTCTCGCGAGCGCTGCGGCTCTGACGGATCAGTACTTGCACAGCTACTGGCCGCCACAGACACCATGGACCGACCGCGACACCGCGAGTGGTACGATGGTCGGGTACTTCACATGCTCGCAGTCCGATTGTCGTCTTCAGTTCCGGTCGCGCCGAGAACTCAACCGGTACGGATCTGTTCGTACGATGTTCAAGATGTATCTACCCTCATGTAGCAATTCGATTCCCTAACGACAGACACCTTGCGGATGCGCATGGTATCGAGTCGTCCTCGGAGGAAAGCCGGATCACATCCCAGCCACTACCAACTGAACAACGCAAGGCACCCGCACTTGATTCAACAATCATGTGGCTCGGCCCGTTTGTACTTTGCCGCAGCCTTGGAGACAAACTCGCCATTCCTTGGAGCCATTTCGAGCCGTGTGCACTCCACGCAACTCGGTCACCGGACGAATGCGCGTCATGCCGACTGCTGGAGCAACTGCCCATGCAGCCATGTCGTTGCTACGTGTCGGTGGCAATCTCGATCCCGTCCGGCGCTCAAACCTTGTCTGGTGAAGAGGACGAGGATGGTGACGAGTTTGCAATCATTACCATCGATGACCGGCATTGCGGTGTAGCAGTCATTGCGAGTAGAGTGCTGCTCATTCGAACTCGAGATGGCGTCCCGGTGAAGAGTGAGCGCGAGAGCGACGGGAAACGCCGAAGAGCCAGCCCTCAGAGGAGCCGAGAGCGCTCAAGTTGGACAAAGATCAATCCTTCAAGTGATCCGGAGGAGGTCAACTTCATCCAGTGCTTGATCGTGTGCAGAGACGACAGGAACGAACCGTGGGTGATCGGCCACCCATTTATATCGACGGAGCGCGTGGAAGAAGACCGCCCTACCAAGACAACATCGAGTGGCCGTGAGACTTTCACAGACGATGAAGAAGAGCGTGGACACAACGTGGAGCTGGACCGCTCACGCATCGCCGTAGCTCGACTTAGCGCAGTCATTGGCACAGCCGTTGTGCTCGCCGCATCACCCGCTGACTCAGTTGGCGAGCTGCCAGATCCGGAAGTCCCCGCATCAAGTAGTCTGAGTCGAAGCGCCAAGAATGACGGCATCCGAGCCAGACGCTGGCGAACGTTCGAGTTGATTTGCCCATCGACGCACGCGTGAGCGGAGCTTGTCTACCCAGCGGCACGAGCGCTGCATGGTCGAGTTCCCCACCTCAAGTAACACGCGTGTTGGACAATTTGCAGTCCCATCTGAGTCGACAGAGTCAACATCCAGTTCAGAGATGCACACCGTGCGGAGGCTGCAGAGTGCGTCTTGCAGCGTGCGACCAGACCCATGGCCGGCTGTGAGCGAAGGCGTGCGTCTCCTTCACGAGCTCCTTTGGTCCTGACGGCTGTTGCGCTGTCCTGAGCTCCAATACTTCATTTCCCAATCTCCGACCGTGGCGGCGCATCAACTCCCTCCATCTTCATCCAGCACTCCTCCAAAGTCCAAGGAACGATGAAGCTTTTCAAGACTGCGCTCCTGTCGACTGCGGTCGTTGCAGCTCGGACCAGCGGAGAGTCCGTGACTGCGGACGCTTCCAGTGGCACCATCATCCCGACAGCCTTGATGGAGGAGTTCGTGCAAGCGATGCCGACGCTCGAAAGCGAGCTGGACGACTGGAAGCGCAGTGTGGCCGGACAGTTGGCCAAGGAGAGCGCGTTCTTCCTCCCGGCGTCGCACGCCATCAATGTGGAGTCGGTGAACTCGAGCGACGAGGAGCTGCGCCGGTTGTTCCTGACCAAGCAGCGCATCGCGCAGGTCCAAGGGTCCAATCCGCTCGCCGAGTTCTCGACCGACTCGCCCTTCACGCTGCTGACGGACGCCGAGTTCTCCGCCTGGCTCGGCCGCTCCTTCCAGCAAAGCGGCGGCGCATTCAAGAGCGCGAGTGTCGAGACGGACATGCTGTCTGATAGTCTTACAGACAACAGTACCAGCACCGACTCCAACGCGGTCGACTGGACGACGTCCGGGTGCGTGGCTCGCGTCAAGGACCAGGGCATGTGCGGCTCGTGCTGGGCGTTCGCGGCCATCGGCGCTCTCGAGAGTGCCTACTGCCTGGCGGGTCACCCACTGACCGAGTTGTCGGAGCAGCAAGTGCTGAGCTGCGACTCGGAGTCGCACGGCTGCGACGGCGGCTTCCCTGGCGACGCCCTGGCGTTCGTCCAGCAGCAAGGCGGCGTGTGCCGCGAGGAGGCGTACCCATACTTGTCGGGCGACAGTGGCGACGCTGGGACGTGCGAGTTCGCCCAGAGCTGCTCGCCCGAGAGCATCACCATCAAGCGGGTCGTGTCGGTGCCCGCGAGCCAAGCGGGGCTCGTTCGCGCGCTGCGGCGACAGCCAGTCGCAGTCGGCGTGGCGGCGGGCAACCCGACGTGGAAGCAGTACAAGAGCGGCGTGGTGGCTTCGTGCGAGACGGACGAGCTGGATCACGCGGTGCTGGCCGTCGGCTTCGGCGTCGACCGCGCGGGCGGCGATGGCTTCTTCAAGATCAAGAACTCGTGGGGTGCTGCCTGGGGCGAGAGCGGTTTCATCCGCCTCCAGCAGGACGTGGCGGGCGCCGGCGCGTGCGGCATCATCGGCCCCAAGTCCGTCTACCCGCTGGTTTGAGCGGAGCCACGAGTGCGTTGCGTCACCAGCAGCCAGCATCTCTTGGTGGCTGGTTGGGTGACGGTGCAGGTCTGCTAGCGTCGGTTGCACTGCAGTTTGTTCCTCGAAATGAGCAGCAGCACGGACTTGAATGTAGCAGATCTCGATTTGGCAACTGACTGACTTTCGTGTGCATCTGACTCGGACGCCGTCGTGCTGTCACCGCACTGAGTGCCATCGGTAGCAAGACTTGGACGCTGCACACTTCGTCCTCTCCACGCTCGTCCTTCCTCGCTGCACGTCCTCATTGCGGCGCTCCGTCGGTGGACAAGAGCTCCATGACAAGTTGTCAACTCAAGTTGAAGCCGCCCAGGTTGAAGCTGTCTGGACGAAGTTTTGGCCAATGAGAAGGGCCCATCCAACAAAAAAAATGAAATTTTAACGAATCGAGCGGCACCAGAGTCCAAGGGACGCGGATGGATCGCTCCGGCAGGTGAAAGATCGCCGATAGACGAGTGGTCGCCGCGCGTGGCCACTGCCCGCGGCTCCAAGCGTTCATGAAGGCGCCAGCGAGGGCACCGACACTCTCCAGGATCTCTCAGAGCCGTCACCATGGCAATGAGAGCGCCAACGCTGTGGCGGCTGGCGGTCGCCATCTTCTCGCTCGCACTCGCGGCCAGCGCCGACGGTAAGGCCTCGCCTCGAAGCGTGTTGCTCCATTGGCCACTAATCTAACCTTCGGACTCGCGGCACTGACCGTAGAGACCCACGAGGACGAGTCGTCGCCCCATGAAGCCGAGCACGAGGCGTCTCCGGGCCGCGTGGCGGTCGTGGCGGTCGTGGTCATCACGCTGCTGATCCTCATCTCTATCCTGTTCGAGATGGGCACCGAGCTGCTGCGCGACTCGACCGACGAGCTCAACATGCCGTTCGTCAACACGGTCTTCAGCGAGCTCACGACGCTCGGCTTCATCGGCCTGCTGCTCTTCGTCGTCACCAAGCTCGAGGTGCTCGCGGCGCTCTCGAGCGCCTTCCTGGGCGACGAGGCCGAGCTGCAGGAGTCCATCGAGGAGCTGCACATGGCGCTCTTCCTCTTCATCCTGATCTTCCTCGTGCTCTGCTGCGCGCTGCTCAAGCTCGGGCTGCTCGTCCAGGCCGAGTGGCGAGAGTTCGAGCGCGGACACAGCGACATCCCCGCCGTCGTCTCCGACTTCGTGCTCGCCACCGAGCCGCCACCACCAACGGCCGGGTGGTTCGAGCGCTGCGCCACGTGGCTGAGCCGCGATCTGGCCGCCCGCAAGGCGCGCCGCGAGATAGTGTACCTGGCGCTGCGCCGGCGGTTCGTCGACTTCCGGTCCAACCACCCGGACCCAGAGGTGGCCAAGACGCTCGCCAAGGAGTTCCAGCTCAACAGCGACGACGCCGCGCGCTTCCCCTTCAACGAGTACCTCTCCATCATCTCGGGCGAGGTCATGGGCAGGCTCATCGCCATCGACCTCCCCACGTGGGTCGCGCTCGAGGTCTTGCTCGTGGTCTCCGTCATCGTGTGCCACGCCGCTGGCACCAAGGGAGAGGTGGTGGTGCTGCTGCTCGGTGGATTGGCCCTCATCGGTCTCAACTTCCTCGTTCGTGGTCGCGTCAAGCGCATGCGGCAGCTACTGACGCCCCCGCGACTGCTCAAGGACGCGGAGCGGCTGCGGCGCAAGAACGAGTGGCGCGCACGGCATCAGCTGCCTCTGATCCAGACGTCCGAGAAGTCGTGGATCCTCGAGGCCGCCGAGACAGGAGACGACGATGACGCGCCGCCGTACATCGATCTACTGCCTCAGACCACACCAGACAGTGCCGAATGGACGGAAGCAAGCTTGGGGGACCAGCAGAGGAAGTTGCTGGGCGGAGGCTTCAGTAACGGCGTCGTGCTCGCGCTCTTCTCGACGCGCCTCGTGTTCCTGCTGACGGCGCTGCACCTGGCCGTGTTCCTCGTCCGCGGCGCCCACCTCGTGGCCAAGCTCAACGACGGCCACTGGTTCCGCATCCTCCTGCTGGACGCGCTCTTCTTGCTGCCAAGCGTCGTGGTCACGAGCATGTCGGTGCGCATTGCGCGCGACGGACTCTACGCCTTCAACGTCGAGCACATGAAGGTCTCACGCGTCGTCATCAAGGTCACGCGGATCTTGCGCGCGCGCCAGACGCTGCGGACGCTGCGCTTCGTCGCCGAGATGAAGGTCTATCTGCGCGAGAACGTGCGTCGCCAGAGTCGCATGCTCTCTCCGTCCTCCACCTCCCCCACGTCGTCGAGCGCGTCGTACCAGTCGGGCGGACTGCCCATTACAGCATCACTGCACGAGTCGTCGGCCAAGTTCTCGACGCTCGTTGCCAAGAAGACAGGCTGGCGCGCGCCGACGCTATCATCGAAAGGCACGACGTCTCCTCCAGCGTCTCCACTGACTGCACAGTCGTCTGCCAAAGGCAAAGCTCTTCGTTCCGCAGTGACAACCATGCCCAAGTCCAACCGGCGACTGTCGCTCGGGACGGTTGCGAAAATGGCGGCCGCAAACACCTCCGCAACGTTGACCCCGACATCAACGGTGCCGTCTCCCCCTCTGTCGCCTTTGGCGGCGTACATGACGCCACGGGAGAAGCGCAGCGACGCGTACAAGCTCGAGACGGAGCGGCGCGAGATCCACACCATCTTCTGTCTCTTCGATCTCGACGGCTCGGGCTCCGTGTCGCGCGACGAGATGGTGAATCTGCTCACGGCCATCACGCACGAGCTAGACGACGCGCAGCTGAACAGACTCATGGCGGATCTGGTCGGCAGCTCGACGGGTTCACCCAGCGGCGACGAAGACGAGGAGATCACGTTCGAAGCATTCTACAACTGGTGCCACCAGCACATCCAGGACAACCGCCACTCGAAGGAGGAGATGATCGAGGAGATCTTCAAGATGATCGACACGGATGGCAGCGGCTTCATCACGGTTGACGAGTTCGTCGCCATCTTCAAGACGCTGGGCCAATCGCTCGACCACGACGACGTGCGTGAGCTCGTCTATCAGATGGACCGCAACAACGACGGCAAGATCGACCTCGAGGAGTTCGCCAAGATGCTTGAGAAGCACGAGGTGTAGCGGGTCGCTTGCTGTCGGTCTCGAGTAAAGAGGAATTCGAGGCGATAACCGCACTAAAAGCGCGTTTGGAATGTTTCTCGGGGTCGAAGCGAGACAAGTCGATCCATCCATCCGCCGCGCCACTTTATCCGCGAGCCCCCGGCTTGATGCTCGTCGCTGCGAGTCTTTCAAGGCCGAGGCGGTCGGACACGCCACGTTTCGCTGCCACCCTTGAGCCAGCCATATCTCGTTCGCTGCTCTTTGACGCAAGCGACCGACAGACTGGAGCCACCCAGCCCAATTGCAAGCAGACGAAGCCAGGACACACACGGAGAAGGAGAGATGGCTGCGTCTCGATTGTTGGTGCTGCTCACTCTCGTGGCAATAACAAGTGCGCAAGCTGTGACGCCCACGCCTTCGACGAGGACCAAGTCACCCGTCAAGCATTCTCCGCCAGTGAAGCCTTCCGTCTCTCCGTCTGCGAAGCCCTCCGAGGCAGCAAAGCCGTCTTCAGCGCCAGCCAAGTCGTCGCAGACAACGAAATCACCGGTGTTCTTTCAGGGCGGGCCGGCCGACACGTCGCTCCAGCTGCGGCTCGGCGCCGGCTGCATCTTCTCCAACTACTCGACGTTGCCGT
The DNA here is from genome assembly GCA_023338175.1 of Phytopythium delawarense. NCBI lineage: Eukaryota > Oomycota > Peronosporomycetes > Pythiales > Pythiaceae > Phytopythium > Phytopythium delawarense. The sequence continues at coordinate 6,401 of JAADYF010000077.1, read as the reverse complement.
TGGTCGCAGAACCAACCAGTGGGTCGCCTTCGTTCCGTGTGTTGCTCACCCCAGGCTTTGGCAATGGGGAGTACACGGTGCGCTTCACCGCCTTCCAGCTGCCGCCGGAGGACGTGGTGGTTATTCGCGGTCATGATGGTGCTAGCGCGACAGCTGCCACCCAGCCTGTTATCCTGGCTGGCAGCAACGCCACGGGCCTTTTCGTCGCTGAAACGGTAACCGGGAGCGGTGTGGAGCTGTCGCTGTACCGGATGAGCGACTCGCCCCCTCCTCCGACGCAGACGGCGCGCGGTGTTCCTTGCTATGGATTCCAGGTCGACGAGATCCTGTTCCGAGCTGTGGAGTCAGCCGCCGGTGAAGCTGCAGCTAGAGCTGAGACTCCCGACAATGAAAGCTTCGCCTCCGAAGCGAGCACAGAGGATCAGGCAGCCAGCCAACCAGCGGAGACCGTGGCAACCAAAGTGCCAAAACGCTCGTCCGCGGACGAGAGCGTGTGCGGACTGGACGAGTCGGTCGAAGCGGCGTGTGCTGCGTCCCGGGCAATGCACAACGCGTCGGAGGGCGTGGCGCGGATCACGATCACCAAGGACAACAACATGGATGTGGCGTACTGCACGGGCTTCCTCCTCGGCTGTGAGGGCCACCTGATCACCAACCAGCACTGCATCGGCTCGTGGGTGGACGCGCTCAACACGATCGTTGAGTTCCACGCCGAGGCCCCCAAGTGCGGCGAGAACTGCACGTCGCGCGCCGCGTGCCCAGGCGATGTGGTGGTGCGCTCGACGACGCTCGTCGCCGTGTCGGAAGAGCTGGACTACGCGCTTGTGAGCCTGATCAACACGTCGAAATCTGCGAATGCGATCCAGGCAGCGGCGCCACTTCTCCAGGCTGTCGGTGGATACCTCCAGTTTCGCTCGACCGGGCCGGTGCTGCAGGAAGAGATCTTCGTGGCCCAGCATCCACTCGGCTACGGAAAGCGCATCGCGTGGACAAACAACGGCCAGCCGGGGCGAATCGATTCACTCACGGTCGACGCGTGCCGCAGTGGAGACGTGGGGTACTACGTCGACACGCAGGAGGGCTCGTCCGGCTCGCCTGTGGTAGCAGTCCGCGACAACTCGGTAGTGGCGCTCCATCACTGCGGTGGCTGCCTCAATGGCGCCATTCCGAGCGAGGTGCTGATCGCCGACTTGCAGGCCAAAGGTGTGTTGCCGGCGTGCGCCGTGCGTGACGCGTAGGATGGTGTGTGGAAGCTGGTGTTTGCGACTGTTGTCGTGGTCTACAGCGGGCGGTGGTTGCCCTGCTTGTTGATAATGGGGAGCGTCGATGGACGCGGAAATCGGTTGACTACATTAAATGCTCCATGAAGTCGGAATCGATGCAAATTCTACTGGCAGGTGAGGGATGGCCTAGAGTCACGGACAAGTCTCGCGCGTCCTCTCCATGATGGTCTCTGCCGACTGGCCGATACTCCTCACAGTCAGCTCCGGCTCGCCCTGCGCGGGAGCCGGGAAGTCGGTCGACGACGACAGCTCCCGCCACTCGTCTACTTCGTCTCGATACTTGTCCATCACACCCGTGGCCAGCTTGACAGCGTCGCTGCCGAGCAACAGGCGGCCCGGGAGCAGCTTGCCAGTGCACCGACCCGTCTTGGTGAGTGCCTCGACCACAAGACTCGCCCCGCGCTTCGGGTCGCCCGGCTGCTGACCGCTGTACTTGGTCACGTGCGACTTGACGGGCTCTGTGAGCGGTGCGAAGTCCTCAATCGGGTGCTGCGCCGGCACGAAGCCCTTGCCGAGGATGCTCGTGCGGAAGGCACCGAGCTCGATCACCGTCACGTCGATCCCAAGCCGCGCGACCTCCTCGCGCAGCGCCAGCGTCGCGCCGGCGATCGCGAACTTGGTGGCGCCATACATGCCAATGACGGGGATGCCCGTCCAGGCGCCGGCCGAGCCGACGTTGGCGATCACGCCACTCCGGCGAGCGCGCATGTAGGGCAGCACTGCGCGCACCATGCGCAGCATGCCGAAGACGTTGGTGTCGAACACGTCCTGCACCTCTTGACCACTGAGTCAGACGCAGACAGCGAGTTGGTCAGTCAATTCCTTATCTAAGCGTTGAACCGGATGCACTCCAAGTCCCACCTGCACTCTTCGATCGCACCCTCGAGGATGTAGGCGGCGTTGTTGACCAGGATGTCGATGGCGCCGTGCTCGGCCACGACGCTCGCCACGAGCTGCTGCAGCTGCGTCTCGGCCCACGTGACGTCGAGCGCGAGCGTGTGCGCGCCTTGCTCCGCCAGCTCCGCCAGCGTCAACGGGTTTCGCGCCGTTGCAACCACGCAGTCACCACGCGCAAGCGCCGCCAGCGCAATCTCTCGGCCCAGGCCGGACGAGCAGCCCGTCACCAACCAGACTTTGGTCGGAGTCGCCATTGGGAACGGAGCGGGAGGAGTTTGAAGCGAGCAGGAGGCAGCGGATTCGCAAATGGAGACCTCTCGACTGGCTCAACGTCGTGCATGCATCCATGTGTTAGCGTCAAGGTGTTGGAACCATGCATAATGTGAATGAGTTGAAAGACCATCCGCCACATTCTGATGTGTCCTCGGACGGTGACTCGGTTTGTGTCAATACAATCATCGAGTGAAAAAAATCTGGGACAATGCGAAACGTCAAAAGAGGACACACACAAGGATGACCGGTGGAACAGTGAAAATGCTGTGCATTTCGTTCATTATTCCGTCGAAATTGCATATTTTACAAATGAAATCTATGTCTGAATGCAAGACAAATACAAACTGTTCTATTGGAAATTATAATGGATAACCAATTATGACGATTCTAATCCAACAGCGTGAATCAGGTTGCAAAAAATGGAAAAAAAAATTCGCCAAAGAACTATCAATTTGAGATAGATGATTGGCTGAAATTCATGCTCAATGGAAACTTTTTCAACCCCTGCGACTTTTCAGGTTGGGCACGGCACCTCAAGCAAGCTTCAACACTCAGCGCTGCACTCTGATCGCTGCACCCGATCCAGACCTTGACTTAGAGGGGAGTGGTCGAAGTTGCCTTGTCAGGAAGGACCCTCGCCTGAGCGATCAACGACGGACTATCTATTATCGAGAGCGATCAGCGGACACCAGGTGAGTCAGTCGCTCGGCGTCAGCGGTCTGGCTGGCTGATGTGGATCTTGATTGATAGATCGAGAGGGAGCTTTCCTGACTCGACCAAGTCCCTCGAAGTCAGTGTGTAGAGCTCATCGTCGGTGTGAGATGCTTTTGCCTTGTGTTACCGAGATGGGTCCATCATGACATGCTTGGATGAATGATCTTGTTGAGAGTTTGCCGACGATTGAGGAGTTCTTGTAGCGGCGAGAAGACATGTCGAGGGCAGTCTGTCGTCTTCAGACGCACTCGACACGATGGCATCGATTGAAAGCACGCTTTCAATCGACCAGTCGGAGGGTGCAACTTCATTTCGATCACGCCATGGGCTCACCACTATCTCTCTCTATCAATCAGGCTGATACGTGGCAAGATGGACCAACCAAAACCAAAAAGGCATGCATGAACGGTCTTGTTGAGAGCTGAGCGATGATTGAGGCGTTCTTGCAGCCGCGAGAATACATGTCAAGGGCAGTCTGCCGCCTTCAGATGCACTCGACATGACGGCATCGACCGGTGCACGCTTTCAATCGACTGGTCAGAGGGTGCAACTCCATTTCGATTACGTCTTCGGCATGGGCTCACCTCTCTATCAATCAGTCTGATACGTGGCAAGATGGACCAACCAACGATAACGATCAAGCAAGACTGAAGAGTGATCGTTCAACGAGAGATCGTATCCATCAACACATCAAACACTCACATACCGAGTTGCAGTCGGACTCAACAAACCCTCGAACGCAGGATGGATGTGATTCGAGAGACACACGATTGAAAGGGCAGCATCACCCAGTCAAAGCCCTCGGTGTAAAGAGGCATGGTCAACGACAGATTTCGTTGGACCATGGTACTGAGCCAATACAAGTTCAAGGGTAACATCACCTTAACCAAGACAACACACGACCACTGAGGCCCCCTTGAAGTGCCCTCAAAACGACGGGGTAGTCCAGCAATGCATGCTGCTCCCTTGCTTGCGCATAGATGGTATGCCCGACCAGGTCGCTTCGTGAGCTCATTCCACAACTTTCCAGCCCCAGTCAACATCGACTTGACAGCCGACCAAGCCGCTCTCTCAGCCGAAGCTGCAGCTCCAGCCACTGACGCACAGCTAGCCCGATTGACGAACCCCACTCTACGATGGGTCTCTTCAAGTGCTCGCCAAGTGCTCGGCTGCTTCCGCGCTCGCTCCCTCTGCTTTTGGCTGCATCCGCGCTGCTGAGATCCAGTGGCTGTGCCTTCGCGGAGACTGTCCGTTTCGACTGGGAGATCTCCAAGTTCGAAGCAGCTCCCGACGGCGTCACGCAAGTCGTCTACGGCATCAACGGCCAGTCGTCGAGACTCTCCCCCGTCGAGGTCACGATCGGCGATGAAGTCGAGGTCCACGTGACCAATAAGCTCGAGGACGAGCGTACGTGCATCCACTGGCATGGACTGAAGCAGCTCGGCACGCAAGAGATGGACGGGATCTCGGGGATCACGCACTGCCGCATCCCACCCAACTCGACCGCTGTCTACCACTACAAGCCGGACAAGCCAGGCACCTTCTGGTGCCACGCGCACGAAGGCTCGCAGTACTCGTCTGGGCTACGCACGCCGCTCATTGTGCACCAGAAGCCTGAGCTGAAGCAGCCGTGGGAGAAGGACATCGACGGCGAGTTTACGCTGCTCCTCTCGGATTGGTACCACAACGTGTCGCTCGCTCCGCCTGGACCGCCCATCTGGGACTCAGTGCTCATCAACGAGAAGGGGCAGTTCAACTGCACGCAGGCGGCACTCGCCGGGCTCACCTGCTCTGAAGACCAACCGTACGAGCGAATCCAGTTCAAACCTGGCATGAAGTACCTCATCCGCCTGATCAACGGTGGCGCGCTCGCACCTTTCGATGTGAGCATCGACGGCCACGACTTCCAGGTGATTGCCGGGGATTCAGACCCACTCGTGCCTTCGGCCTTCGTCAACACAGTGCGCGTCAACGTGGCGCAGCGGCACGACATAATCGTACAGGCGAAGGATGATGCCAGTGGCAGCTCGTTCTGGATTCGCGCCAATGCCAAGTCGGGGTACCCGTTCACTGCTCGAGCGACCAGCCAGCTGCCGGAAGGGTTCCACGACAAGGCTCTCGCTGTTTTGGAGTACCTCTCTGACGACAATGGCGATGGGGAAGCTTGCTCCGGGTCGGATGGCGAGTCCTACACGCTGCCGACTTCGACCGAGTGGCCGTCGGCCACTATGATCGGCGAGTTCGACTACGACCCTCTCGTGCCGGTGGATCTCCCTGAAGTGCCGGATGAGCGCCACGTCGTCGAGTTTACGCTTGGCGTGCTCCCGCAGAACCCCACGGCGTTCCTTGGCTATACATCGGTCGACCAGGGCGAGTTCCGGTCGCTAAACATTCCCGATTACCCGACTCTCTTCAGTGTCGCGAGCGGCACGCCTACGGAGCAGCTGCCCGTCGGGTCGAACGCTTACCGCATGGGCAACAACAACCACGTGGAGCTCGTGCTCGCCAACAACTCGCCCGAGGACCACCCGTTCCACACGCATGTGCACTCGCCCTACGTCGTTGGTCACGGCCACACCTCGCTTGAGACGCTATTCGCTGCTAACGCGAGTCAGGAGCTCAACCTGCGGTTGAATGGGTCGATGCAGCGCGACGTGTTCACGGTCCCGGCGTGCTCGATCGATGAAGCGGGCGCCTGCCTTGACGTGGGCTACGTGGTGCTCCGCTACGAGGCCGACAACCCGGGCGTCTGGATGGTTCACTGCCACATCGAGGGCCATCTCCAGCTCGGACTTGCGTTCCTCATGGTCGAGAACGAAGCGGATCTCATGTCCTTGGGCATGGGCCAGTTCGAGTCGTCCATGATCAACGTGTGCAACGCCACGACCGGAACGAGTCGTCTCTAGCAATAAGAGATCAGACTGAAAGCGCCAGGATTGAGCGCTACTGCTTTGTGATGGATGTCAGGCCAGAAGTGCCTTCGACGCTCATGGTCGATTGTAAGAGCGATAAATGCGTCAATAAAGTGGTTATGAGAAGTTTCCTCGATCAAAAGTGCTGGAAAAAAAAGCAACTTCTCATCACGACGGGTCAAACAACGGCTCTGCACTGGCACGGCTTCAAGCAGCGTGGCACGCAAGAGATGGATGGCACTATCGGCGCGACTCAGTGCCGCATCCAGCCAGGAACTTCAGCCGTCTACCGCTTTGCTCCAGACAAGCCGGGCACGTTCTG